>BJFM01001977.1:31479-65742 GCA_016586285.1 Arothron firmamentum | reverse complement strand
CCCCCCCCCCCCCTCCTGCTCAGAATGTGCAGTAATCCTGGATGCCCCGGAGGGCGAGCCGCACCGAATCGCTCCATAAATGTATGAGTGTCCAAAATGAAGAGGAGCTGAGAAAAGTGTGGGCAGTGGGCTGGGAAGCATGTCCAAGCTTACTAACAGGATGGGGGCAGAGCGTGTGGGAGGGGGTGGTGCTGTGAGTGGGTGTTTGGAAGGTGTGGCAGGGAAAAGGGACACAGGAAAAGACTTGATTTGCGGGCTTTTTATGGAAGAATTGCAGGATGAGCCTAATTATGATCTTCAACTTTTTTTTTTCTTTTTTTTTTGATTCATCCAGGATTTCTGCCAGTCGAAGAGTTCACTTATTTCCCCGCGAGCCCGAATCCCCACTTAAAATGATTTGTAGTGGTGCTGCGCTCTGATGTTTAAACTTTGCGAGTGAAAGAATACTCAGCGGCTGCGTTTTTACCCTCGTCTCAGTTAATAACGAAGTTCAGGCAGGTGTGGCCTCAGGCTTCACACGATGAGAGAGCGCACTCCCAAATATCCAACTCCTGCTGTGTTTGTACAGGCATCCCAGTAAAAGCTGCAGTCCAGCGTCGTGTGCATGTGTGTGTGTGTGTGTGTGTGTGTGTGTGTGTGTGTGTGTGTGTGTGTGTGTGTGTCTGTGTGTGTGTGTGTGTGTGTGTGTAAAGACAGTGGGGATATAAATAGTTGTTAATCTATTCTCAAAGTCCTGTCAGCCGACCCATACCACACACTCACCCCTGTTTATTATAAGCAGGCCTCAACTGTCACTTATTTCTTCTTATTCCAGTTTTTGCACCAGCTCATCCATCCATTTTCTGGCTAATGTCAGGAGCAGGGGCATAAGGGTGAGAGGTGGGAGGACCTTGGAAAAAAAAAAAAAAAAAAAAAAAACTACACAGACGCAGAAAGGACGTACAATATTCTTGTAGGAAGGCCCAGTGCTGGAACCTGGGACCAGGGCTCCACTCTTGTATCAGATATTTTCCCCATCTAACTTTGAATATTATAAAAGAAACTCTGTTGGCTCGAACGTGAAAACAGATTCAAAGAAAGACTTCGAGACTTCTTTACAAGTTATTGTACGTTCTGCAGGACGACTATCACAACCTATTTTTAAAATGTGTGCCTCTAACAATACGGCCACATGGAAACAATTTTATGGTTAAACAGAATGATACAGTAAAAAAAGACTGTGCTTGGGGAAGTTTAATAGATTAACAGTTTGGTTACTAAGGAGAAACACTTGGTTGAGATTAGAGAACGATCGCGGTCGTGATAAATTAAAGGCCGAATAAGCAAACTCCAAGTGCAACTCAGAGTGGGAAAAGCATCATAACGGATGGAAGCGATTGCGGCATCTACCAAATTAGAACAAGGTTGTGCTGAATTAATCATTTCCTTGCTACGTGTCAGGCCCACCCACTGTAATAACTGGGACCCCAAAACGGCCTACTGAACAGCCCACTTCTCCTCAAGCAGCTTTTTTCAAAACAGACAGCCCGTTTAGAGATCATTAACTGTGTGGGGATGCTACACTTTAAAGCTCCCCTCTTCTTTGTTTGCCACGTTAACACGCTTATATCAATATTTAACAGTACAACATATTTTTGGAATAACATTCTCATTTTGCATCATCAAAGAACCAAAGAATGTTTCCTTTCACCAGCCTAATAATTCTGAGCAGAAACCATTCTGCTGCTTCAATTCACTCATCTTTATCTTGGGAATCTGCATCTGGGTCAGAAACCTGGCATTGTGAGGTAGGTTAGCTTAACTGGACCATGAGAAAGGAGGTAATCCTCCAAGTGTCAGGAAGGGGCAAACATATCAAGGTCAAGGTGTAGAATCATTTCCAAACTCTATCCTGGACGCCTAGAAAATATTTCATGTAAATGTAATAGGGCACAATTAAAGGGCACAACGCCACAGCTGCTGTTACTACATGAACATTAGTACATTAGTACTGCAGCCTGTCCTGGATTGGATGTCACCTTTTGTGGTGTATCAATAGTTGTTAAACAAGTTAGCATTGCTTATTTACTAGCCGGAAGACCCTCATCACTGACCTAGGGATTTGATCTTACAACCTTTTTGCTTTGCTTTCTTCCTCAGTAGCTGTAATGTGAAAACGTCTACAGGTATTAATACTTAGCTGGACCAGCTCAATAAATATCAATATTAAAGGTGCAAAGGGAAATGATGAAACCGTCCATACGTTACATGTGAGGGATCAATACTACGCAGAACTCTGAATTATTCAAAGTGGAGACGTGTGAGGAGTGTGTCTGCTCCCCTCATCTGCCCCTCATCTTCAACCCCCTCATCCTCTCTTTTTGGAATGATGCACATATGCACATTACCGAACCACCCCACCCATCCAATCTACCGCCACGCCCCCACACCTCCTCTCGCTCCCTGAAAGACTTCTGGTGACCACGGGGAAAGTTACTCGGAGTTCAGGTAGAGTTCAGACGGAGACCCGCTAGCCTCTCCCTCTCTTCTCCGCGCCTAAGCCGACACATGAAAATCTCCCATGGTTTCCTCTTGACACGGGATCAACCTGGGAGCTCAAAGCCCCCCGGAATGGCAGTGGTAATTCCGTCCCCTGTGCCTCGAGCTTTGTGTTTGATCAAATGAGCCGCTGTGTCCACGGATGACATTGGGCTCACTTATGTTTAATGGGGTTCTCTTTTGCTTTTAAGAACGGATGGATTATGAGACAATGATGCCTGAGCAACATGTATAAGCCTCCCGAGCTCCATTAATGTGCTGCGTGTGCCAGTGGTGCGTGTCCTTGTTGTCCTTTTGTCTTCCTTTAGCTCTTTTATGTCTCTTACAGTTAATTTTTTATCTCTTCTCAGTTGTATAGTGTAAGTGTGTGGCTATTTCAGATTTCTGGGAAAGAGCCTGTTATCAATGTGACATTGGACTAGTACCTACAACAACAGTATGACAGATGTTTTTATTATTATCAAGACCTAAATGTCAATTTATTGTTACTTTATTAGGTGCAAAATATAGGTTGTGGTTCTATAAGTCAGTGCTTATGCATGTGTATTTTTATTGGCTGTATACTGTTATGCTTTTGCACTTTATTTTATGTGTTAAGCTCATTTAATTTTCTACTTAATTGTGTTGGATTGAAACAGAAAATGCAGGCGCAAAACAAAGTTTTATTGATATAAATTGCAATAAAAAAATGGGAAGGATCAGCAACTAAACCCACTTTCTTACCGTAAACAGCCACAGCAAACAGAGGTTATGGCCCAGAATTCACTGCTCTTCTGGGATTGAACCCAGTGGACCCTTTCAGTAATTCGTCCATGATGTTCAGGAAAAGACAGGAACAGAACAGTTTAATCATGAAATCTTATTAGAAAGCAAGAGCTAATGTACAGTACATATGCAAAACATGATCTGTTGCTCAGTAGAACAACATGACAATGGAATAAGTCATGGGTGTAATTGAAGATTCCACATTCAGCCTGTTATGAGGAGCTGCAGACGGTGGTCAGGCAAAGCTCATTGGTGCCTCCTAGCGGCTGGAGAGGCTAATAGCCCATTTGAACTCTGCACAACAGGAGAGGGTGAATTTATGCATTTGCATGTGTCGGGGAGGGTGTGTCAATGCCAAGGACCTGCCTGTCAAGCACATGTGTGTCCCGTAATGCGCCTGACACGCGCGGGGGCCCCCTGTGACTCTCCGTTATTAGGCCCATTAGACAGCCGGGGATGAGGCAGAATTTTCATTAGCTCAAGTGAAAACGCGCGCGCGCATGTTTGCAGTTTGTGTGATGAGTATGTAATCTGTCTGACACCAGCTGGCCAAGAGGGAGAGACACTCCAGAGATGATGGATAATAACTCGCCATTCACAGGACGGAGAGAGCAGTCCAGAGTGACTGGGTGGAGGCAGTCTTTGACTTTATTTTACACTTGCTTGTTGGTAAATTAAAGCCTGAATGGCAAATGTGCAGCTGTCATATTTAAGTACAGCACTGCATGGGTTTGATCATCCACAATTCAAACGGAGGCCTCACCATAACTTTATTAGTTGCATTTGTGATTCAGGTCAGGCCTCTATTTCCGCAGCGTTCTCCTCTCTCAGCCATATCGTCCCATTCCTTACTCATTTGTTGCCCCTCTATCATATCGCAGTGCATTTCCCAACCAATAAACGGAGGCACTCTTCTGTAGAAATGTATTTATCTTTCGCATAAACTCCATTCCGGCCGCACTGGTCGCTCTCCAGTAGCTCTCGCCGGCACTTAATTTCTATTAATGGGTCCGCAACTGCCGCTCGAATCCAATCCATCGCTCGTCAGGGAAAGGAGGGAGCACACATGAGGAAATATGCACAGGCAATTATCCTTTGTAATGTGCATGGTCTCAGCCGCTAATGCATCTGTGCTCGTTGTGTGTTGCAGGAAACATTGTGGATCTGCGTGCGTGAATACATTAACTGGGATGGGGAGGCTGAGGTGAAAAGCATGTTCAAAAGTGTGATATAAGTCAGGTCGCATTATTGTTCCTGGTGGAGAACCATTCTCGGCAAATAAACAGGAGGATCGCTTGCACACTCGCCGAATCACAAACGCTCAGCAAACACGCCGGTGATGGTAATCAACAGCAGCATTGTCTGCTGAGTCGCCTGAAGACCCTTGTCTTCTTTTATTTTCCGACTGATAGCAACAGTCTCTCTCTTGCTGCGCTATTGTTCATGGGGAGTCGGCCAATATCTGCTCAGCTGTCAGCTGGTTATAGATTTACCACAGCTCACTGGGACAGTGACAGGAGGCCAATAACGGGCTCCCGGGCTTGTAAAGCCTCCATCTGCGGAGGAAACACGGAGCAAATAAAGCCAGAGGGGCCGACACGCACGCACAACCCTATTAGAGCTGCGGTAATGACACTGCGGAGTGTGTTCATGCACACCAAGGTGAGTTAAAGTTTACAGTGTGAGGTCAGTGATGAGGTGGGCTCAGATATGATGGGATGAGGCCTAATAGGGTGTTTTATAGATGCTGTGAGTGACTGTGTGTCTTTATGTCTGCTCTTTTTTTTCCAGCATGTAAATGCAAGCAGTTCTTTTTTGTGTGTGTGTGTGAAGGGGATTTTTTGGTGTTTTCCTAACTTTCAAACGGATTTTTTTTATTGATTGAAAAGGTTTTAGCACTAGCATCACAGCCAATGTTATGGTTAGCTTTGGGATCATTTTAATCTGTATTAAAGGGTGCATTGTCTGAGAATAATCATAAATGCAGCTTATAAACCCTAACTTACATGCAACACTTGATTTGCTGATTTTGAGCCGGCATTCAGAAAATTTAAAAGTAACAAATCTTAACTGCGCTGGAGTGTCCTCCTGACTTCTAACTCTGAAACACAAGAGGCCAAATTAGATCAAGAGTATTTACACATTTTCATTTGTGTGCTGGTTGTTCAGATTGCCTGTTATAAAGGGGGGGAAAAGTCTAAATGAAATTGCTGGGAACTGCCCCGAGATCAGTGGAGTCTGGCAAAATGAAACAAGTGTCCTGCATGTACAGTTTCCACCCTCGGGCCAGTGCTCTCATGGAGCGCCGGTTAAAAAAGTAATCACCACACAAACTACTCCACTCGTGTTATAAGGCCACTGAAACTCTGCGAGCATAATGTGGCTGGAGTTTTTTCCTGATCTAAGCCTACACAGATGGATTTTGTAGAGCGAGGCTGAAGGTCTCAGTTTCTACCATCCTTTTATTCACATTGCTGATTTGATGCAATATTTTTGTCATTTTCATCAGAGCCAGTGTGAAAAATTGTAGAAGGATCAATGAATTTTGCTCGTATCTGAGCGATGGATGGTCGCTAATCAGGATATAATCCATATCGTAGGTTATTATGATTGATATCAGTAGCATCCGAGCAAGAACAGTCCAGACATCCTCACAGGCAGAATACAAAGTGTGGAGGTTTGTTAACTCGCTGGAAACACATCCATTACTTTAAATAGAGATCGATACTGTGATGTATAGATTGTGGGGAAGTAGTGGCGAGACCCGTTCTAGTGTGAAAAGCCCAACTTCAAACCGCCCCGACAAATCGAAGCTCAAAGAAATACAACCCAAAACAACGATGAGGCTTTTGTGACCTGATGGGTAGAGCTTTAATCACTGAGTAACCTTTCCAGCAGGGTCAGCGTGAGGGTTCGCTCAGGCCCGTGACGGCCTGCCAGGCACTGGTCAGTACAATAAACCAGATTAATTAATTGCAGAGCAACTGCCGACATGTAGCAACAATTAACTTTTTCGAGCAATATCCCCAACGCTGCTCGACATCCAATAGTTCCTGGAACCACCTGAAACAGGCATCTCTTGTTTCTCACGTGCGTTACGGTTTCTCTCAAAGACGGGGGATGGAAGGGAAGCTGTCCATTGTTGGTGGAGACAAACACGGACAAGTGGCCTTCTCTGCGGTGAACACAAGGACACCAACAATGGACTTGTCTTTCAAACCCGGTCGAGCAGAAAAGTGGAAAAACAGGCTCGCCTTTGCTCAGCTAAACGTGACGATCGACGCGGCAGAGAGGGTAAAGAGAAGCAGGAAGACATGTGTGAGCCATGTTTCCCAAGGAGCAATGACTAGATTGAAAAGGCCTTGTGAAGATCAGTGGAATATGGCTCATTAATTATTTCATTGTATTTGTTTTTTATGTGTGGGCTATACTGCCAGTATATGTGTGTGTGTAGAAGTGTGTGTTTAAAGCAGGCCCAAAGGGGAATGAAATTCCAGCCAGTGAGCTCCATCCCAGAGCTAAATTACACAAGCCAGCCATGATTTCATGCTTCACTACATTATTTCTCATTTTTTCTCTGCTCCCTGCACTCTCTCCCCTCCTCTCCCTGTCTCATTTACCTCTGCTTTAACCCCGCATGGATCTTATCTGGCTAAAGAGCAAAGAGAGGTGAACCACACAGCCATGCAGCATGAATATTTCATCTGTGTTTGGATTACCATTTTCTCTAAAGATTCATTGTTCAATGTATAATACATGCAGCATCGCACCTCAGCGCCTAGATCATAACCCCTGCCCTTCTAATCACAGGCAAAGCATGCCCTCACCTAAGCCCACCATGCCACTGGTGTGTGTGTGTGTGTGTGCGTGAATACATGTGTGTGTGTGAGAGTGATGAGCTTAGTCTTGCTCTGACCCCCAAAACACACACACACGCGCGCGCACACACACACACAGGCTGCTGCCCTCAGGCTGGATTAGATGATGAGGTAGGAGAATGAGTGAGATTGGACGGAGAGAAGATGTGATGGAGAGAAAGAGCGAGTCACAGATAAAGAGTGAAATTCAAGCCTTTGTGCTGCTGCCATGGCTCCAGCTTTAAGTTGCCGCTCTAATATTCTTTCAAATGATCTTTCACGAGACTCCATTTGGCGGTGTGAGAACTAGTTTGTCCTCCTCATCTCTTCCCCATCTTCCCATCACCAAATGAGCAATGAATGGAGAAGTAGGCGAGGTTGTATAGATTTGAATGGCTCGGTGGGTGTTTGATGGAGAAAATGGGCGCACCATCCTGACCTAAACCGCCCGTATCTCTTTAGAGCTATAGAAATGGCCTCTTTTAAATGTATAGTTTCTCCCAAATTACCATACAAGTAATTCAAAACACTGAAGCTCCGGCAGACAGTGAATATTTCGAGACCGTGCGCATGTGGGTGAATGTGTGTGTGATTGAGCCCAGAAGTGATGTCATTTTACTGTTTCGCAAGATGAAAGTGGGCCAATTTGAACAACAGCCCAGCAGGAAGAAAAATCTTTCCATTTACTGTATATCCAGCCATAATCACAGTTGTCATGGTGCGAAGGTCTCCGCGTGCACACACACACACACACACACACACACACACACACACACACACACACACACACACACACACACACACACACACACACACACACACACACACACACACACGCACATGCAAACACCTCCAAGTGTCATGAGAGCTGCAATCCTGGAAATCTGTGACATTCACGTAAAATCTGCACGAATTCCAAAAAAAAAAAAATGTATATGTGTTAGTCTCAGATGTGAGTGTAAATGCATGTTAAATTAATGCATTCATTGGTTTTCGGAGGCCTTGCTTGGTCTTTCGTTGTCAGTTCCTCCTCCATCCTAATTTAGCATGGTTTATCTCTCATGTCAAAGCAACGAGGACAAAATAGAATTAGAGAACTTTTCTCGCAATATTGCTCTCACGACAAGCGTTTACTTTGTTTCAAACGCCGGTGACTGTGGTAGACGATGAAAGCGGCTGCACGCTTTTACTTTGAGTTAGACGTCCTCTTTGAACAGCCTCTTGTTTGTTTGTGATGGCGAAAATCTCGCAGCGTTGGCAATCAAAGCCCCTCGGGACCGCCTGTCTTGGTGTGGCTGTTCAGTCTACGGCGCGGAGAACGACTGACTGCTGCGTTCAGGAACCTGGTGGCGTGCGTGGAAAACCTATGACATGCCGAGAGCGGTTTTTTTTGCACAGCTGCGTCTAAGTCATGGAATCCACATGGGAAATTTCCATTTAAAGTGGCAGAAAGTGCGCTCCTCCGGTGGCCCTCGCGTGCACCCCCAACTTTGCTGCATCTCAAATGTCACTGCGGTGAAATCGATGAAAACAGGGGCATTTTTGTGGAAGAGCCGCCGACATTTTTCTGTTTAAATGCACCGAACAGAAGCTGCACCGGCAGCGAAGCGACGGTTGGACCCACGGTGACAGACTGCGGAGCGTTGGGCCGCAGATTCCTGTTTCCTGCCGTGTTCAGCTTGGTCTGGCTCACGTGTTTGCTTGCACGTCGAGCTGTCATCGTTTTAGTAAACTGGATCTACATTTTATCCAGTTTTGTATTGTTTCTGTCTCCAACATCCGGACCCATGCGGGGAAACACCTCAGAACTGGGTCAGAAAATGCACCTAGCTTCAACTGGCTGTACGTCATGTCAGCTCATTCCAGAGAGAAGATTCCTCTACAAATTCTAATCAATTCCTTCAGGTTTCAAAATGAAACACCTTGCAACAAAAACTTACCAAAAAACAGGAAATGATGTAATCATGCTCATTATAAAAGCGCAAAAACACGGAAAACAAAGTGGCTCAGCTCAGCTGACACGCTGCCACGATGAGCGAATCCAGACGTGTCATGTTACTCCCTCAGCTGCTGTCATAAAAGACTGTTTGATGATGAAAGTTTCCAAAATTGGCAAATCCAAAGCGATCTGGCTAAAACTATCACCTTGCTCAAGTTGGTTTTTCACCTCCTCCTGTGGGATCCTGCGGTGCTGCCAGACAAAATGAAATTTTAACATCCTTCCCACATGTTTGGGCTCCGTCTCGGGCTTTCCAACAATGTCTCTCTTCATATGGTGGAGGGGTTAGCTTTTTTTTTTTTTCCTTTCGACCCTCAGACCTGTGCAGTAACAGTTAATATTGTCTTGGTTTCCCAAGGTGCATCTGCACCTGGATCGATCCACAGGCCACTTCTAAATAAGCCAAGAGGGAGTACCTGCAAAGGCTCACCTGGAACATGGAAAATCAGTGGAATACAGAGCTGCTGTATGGATTTCATCTGAAATCTGTTTGCCACTATCGCATGTTTAGCAGCGAGTGAGGAATAATTATTCATTTTTGGGCAATCTTCAATGGACAAGTATGCGTTTTATCAAATGGAAACAGCGGTCTCCTGAGCGACAGGAGTTATTAATCACATCTCTCCTGCTCTGGCTGATATAAAAGCTGTAGGTTTTCCTTGAGGATGAAGTCTCGTAGTGATGGCAACGGTTACTATTTAACAGCTGAATGAGACACAGATGGAGGTGAAAAACAGGGAGGCACGGACCTCAAAACCATGCAGTTTGGACTCCATGCTCCAGTGTTGACTCTCATTTCTCTTCCAATCTCCAAACTGTTCGTTTGCGTCCTCTAAACTGCTGAATATGACAGAGCTGGGACAAAGACCAGATGGTGACTCACGCACGCACTCACATGCACAAGGCATTATATATGTATTTCACACATTCGTGAAGTATTAGGCTCTCACGTCCTGTTCCTAATACATTTCAAATTGAAAATCACAGCTCAGAATGGTTTAAACTAATTGGCTTTCGCACGAGTCTGTTTTAAACCAGGTACGGAATTAAAGGAACTATTCATAACTGAGGACTTGGCAGAGGAATCGCTCTTTCCTGCGGTCGGATACGCTATGTCTGCTTATATGGTGTCGACACGTGGAAGGATTAGCCTCTGATTACAGTTTTACATCCATACCGTCTTCTATATTTGACATATTGAACCGGTTGTTCTACGTCCCATTCATCACAAAGCAGGGCTACCTCGTAAAGTCATTTACCTCTGATAATAACTGTAATAAACATCAGCCTGCACTTATATGCAGTCACACACACACAAAGTCTTCAACACTCAATACTTCAACCTGTCTGCCACAACTTGTGCGGCCTATCAATCAGCGTAAGCTGACAGCTATGGCTAATGCCCGTCTTTTATTTAAGCATGCTTCATTATTTCCCATTAGATTACTGGGTTTAGATCCAACGCGGCGTGTGTTCCTCAGGTTCCTCGCGCTCTTTAATTGTGACGCACACTCCACGCCGCGGTATACTGTAATTGTATGACATTTTGAGGGATTTAGCTGCAACATGTGCCAACAACATTTTGCATATTTGACATAAACAGAGTCAAAATTACATGCTGATCCATGACAATGTATGTTCCGGGGATCTAATTATATCGCTGTATTTAAAGATTGAATATGAGGCTAAATGTTACCTTAAAGCCAAGCACAATATGTGGCTTTGCTCAGTACGAGCGATTTGCCACAACATCTGCGTGTAGATGTGTTAACAACTTTGAGTCACGCTCCATAATTGGCAGGTCAGGATTTGCTTAGTTATTCAGTGATAATGAGCTTCTCTAATACTCGCTCCCTCTCCCTCTGCATCTCTTCCCTCTTCCACAAACATTCAAAGGCAACTTCTTGCAGATGTTCCACTGAACCTTTGATTTAAACCGTTTGAATCAGCTCTGTCGTCTGGGCCAAGTGGACTTCTGCCTATCCATCAGCGTGACTCGAGCAAACATCAGCAGAATTGTCATCAGCAGAATATCTCGACTTGAGGCAAACCGAAGCAGAAGTCGAACTTCAGAGCGGTGAACTTGAATCGACCTCTCTGCGGGCTTGAATCTATCATCTTAACTGAGGCGATCCACAGATGGCAGCCCTGCACATCCATCAGGAGAACTGCTCAGCCCTGACACATCTAAAACCTGAAACAGTGCAGAGTCAGACTTGACAGAATAGAAGTTTAAATTTCATAAGACCAGATTTTTCCACTCTATCACCCATCAGACATGTATGACTTTGACTTTCAAGCTCAGTTTTGGCCAAAACCATATAGAGAAATACATTTTCCCCCTGCCTTGCATCATTTTATATTTCAACCTTCCCCTTCAATCTAGCGGGTCTATTTTTTTGTTAAATCCCCTCTGATCTGGCTGCTGTGTCCCTCCGTATAGAAAGGTTAAACACACCTAAGCAGAGGCGATGTGACTGATGCTGGGCTGTTCCTAAATGTTAATGACACCCTCAGGGCAGAGCCCTGCACGCCAC
Source organism: Arothron firmamentum (assembly GCA_016586285.1). NCBI lineage: Eukaryota > Metazoa > Chordata > Actinopteri > Tetraodontiformes > Tetraodontidae > Arothron > Arothron firmamentum. The sequence continues at coordinate 54,046 of BJFM01001977.1, read as the reverse complement.
AGTATCCTACTGTAGAGTTAGAACGTGCCGGTTATGCTATAGTGACTCCATCTGTGCCAGCACACACACTGGAGATGGCCCACTGTATGGCTGGCACGCAGCCAGGAGACCTTCCACTGGATGGTCAGAGAGAGAAATCAATCAAACATGGCTTGTCAAGCCCCTGAATCCATTATGGCAGGAAGAGTGGTGAGGCTTGAGTAAACAGGGATGACAACAAGAGACAATTAGCGCAAATTCGCTTGGGGAATTGGTGGTCCTGCACGGCCCGCATTGGCCCGCCTCAGCTAAGTTCAGTCATCAGGCTCAACTTGCAGCTTTATTGCGGGTAATTCAGCGACCCTCGGTGTTTTATGCCTCCTCTTTTCGCAGCCCAAGCCGACCAGAGCCATTTAAATAAACACCGGTGCTGCAGGATGATGGCTGAGGTGCTTGAACGCGCTGATGCAGTGCTCAGCGCACACGCTGCATCACAACTGGGGCCATTCTGGCATTTCAGGTCCATATACTCCGCAGTTATCGCATCCATTGGATTTTATCCTGTCTGCAGTGTTGGTGTGCGCATCTGCAGCAGGCCAGAGCTGCAGCGGCGGCCGCGATACACCCAAACATGGTGTCACACATCTGATTTCTATGCAGACGCTGTTTGCCCAAAATAATTTCCTGACCTGCGGAATTAGCCGGATGATTTGCCACACTCCAAAACGGAAGGGAGCTGTTGTGGAAGCAATGTGCAGAGAGCTCTCTGTGCGAATAAGTGAGCAGCCATTACTCATACGTAAACTCATTACATTGGTCTAATAGCGCTGCCTCGTGACTCTGCCTGTGCCTGCCTCTATGGAAGGGACATTAGTGTGGCCTGAGTACGGAACACAGAGTTAAAGTTCATTCATTCCACTCTATGGTATGGATCAGACAGATAATTAACTGCAGAGACATGAAGTCATTGTTCAGTTGGAGATATGGGCCCGGCCTAATAAGAGCTCACACAGTGGAGAAGAGAGAAAAGGACAGAATTTCAAGTGAAATTCTGCTCTTGGCGAAGGTCCTGCTTTCTTAAAACTGAACCTCAGACATTTTTGCACTTTTTTAGTGATTTGTGACATTTTATGGTATTCATTAACAGCTTTAACGAAAAAAAAAAATACTCTGTGTGTGGTGACAGAAGCAACCTCCAGCTCCAGTCATTAAGGGAGGTGACATCTTTGAAGCTGCACAGTTTTCTTGTTCTGCTGAGCATTTCTCATTTCGACTTAGTGCTTTTACCTTGAGACCTAATAAAACACTTTGAAACCTTCCTTTTAGAGCAGAAGTAATTTGAGCCATACGTCGTTAATGTTTACCAGTTGCATGTTTTCTCTGAGTGCGTTTACCTGGCCTGGTCCTTATGCAGTGGCATGGCTCATCAAACATGACAAAAGAGAACCTTTGAACAGTTACAATCAGAACCACTTGTATTTGTATGCAGACACAGTGCAAAAGTGGGAACAACGTGAAAGTCACAATTTAAAAAAAAAAAAAGACTTCTGGGTCCAGTTTGGACGTTTTATGTAGAGTTTACAAGCTCTTCCGGGGCCTTGGAGTACTGTGTGTGTGTGTGTGTGTGTGTGTGTGTGTAAGATAGTGATCCGTCCCCTGACCCTGGTTAAGAATAGAAAATGAATGCATACATTAGTGTAAGCTTAGTGATTTGTAAATTTTAAGAATAAGAATCATGAGGTGCAATAAGATGTTCTGAGAAAATACGGAAAAATCTACAAACAAACAAAACAGGTTAGCTTTAACAATGTTCTTCCTTAAATGGAAATTGAGTCTTGCGGAGCTGAGAGCGTTCCCGTCATAAACCCAGATTTATGTCCCCTGCTCGGGTGTTGTCTGGGGCTCCCACACGAGGTCAGTTAGTGCTCGGGCCGAACCATAAATCCCGACTTGAGAATTTTTGAATGGACCTCTGTGCTGGACATGGGCCCTCTGTGGAGGGAGGGCCCCAAATTACAGAAACTCCACTGATGATCCGGTATAGAAAAATAACCCGGAGGTTTTTCGGGCCCTTCCAAGAACTACAGGAAAAACCTGCAGAGGGTCAGAAAGCAGAACCATCTATAGAACATTCAGTTGACGTGTCAGTATGTTTGGTGAAGGAATATATTTCCGTATAAAAGGTCTCAAAACCCACAATTGCGTGTCTCCGAGTGGATGGCTGTTACACTCAATCTGTCCTTGTGGGATAGCATGCCTGTGTGGGGGTCTCAGTGGACAAGCTAATGTGTTCTCTCTTCGTGCGTGTGTGTGTGTGTGTGTGTGTGTGTGTGTGTGTGTGTGTGTGTGTGTGTGTGTGTGTGTGTGTGTGTGTGTGTGTGTGTGTGTGTGTGTGTGTGTGTGCGTGTTTGTGTGTGTGCGTGCTTGTGTGCTACAATATTTATCACAGGACAACTGCACAACCTAAAAGCATCAAATCAGCCAAGGCACCATACTGTTCCGTGCATGCACTTTCCATATACTGTCCCATTGATTCTACACAATCCCGGAGAATCACGCAGAGGACGGAGGAAGGACCAACTGGAAGTTTTTCTGACTATCTTATGGCTGCCTTCAGGAGTCAGTGAGAGAAGTGACAGCATCAGGACCAAAAGAGATGAAACAGTTGCCTGGGCCCATCTGTTGGCCGTCGCTGCTCGGTATATCCTGTCTTCTTACATGTATGATTCATATGGATGCATAGAGGATTTCTTCAAAGCTTTCACAAGTTTATTAGCCCATAACATCTGATGCATTCATGTTTACGCTCCCAAGTCGCATTTGACATTTTCTAGATATGATGAATCATTAATGATGACCTCAATAGGCTTTTACATCTCTGGCCCACAGATCAATAAAGTGGTTAGGGGAGTAGGTCAGAAGCTCTCTGGAGGTGTCCGCCACTGTGTGTGTGTGTGCGTGTGTTTGTGTGTGTGTGTGTGTCTTTGAGCGTGTTTTCAAACAGTTGTGCCCAGCGAGCGGCTGCAAAACGCCGTGGCTAATTGGCAGCAAAGCGCTGGCCTGTCTGCGGCGTGAAGCTACAGCGCTGGCAGAATTGTGACTGGCTTTCCGAGGAGTTTTTAATTTATTTATTTTTCTTTTTTTATTCAAGCAATCCTTGCCGGCGAGGCTGTGGGAGTTCCATCCATTATTGATCAGACCCAAGGATGAAGGCAGGAACACTCAGTGGGGACGGGGCATCTTGTCCCCGCATGGAAGGGAAACAAAGGCGAGTTGACCGCCAGCTCTGCATGAGAATGAACAGGGAAATGCCTCTTTTATAGATTTATAGAAATCAGCACCTGAGAACTGCAAAGCAACAGTGATTAATCCACAAGTATGTAGATGGGCACACGATGGCGTGAATATCTGAGGCACAGTCCTCAGCAGATGATGACACCCTGGTCCTCTCTGCTCCCCCAGCTTTGGCAGCGCCTCAGCTCGGCGCTCTTCAGTGATTCAGCCGCGGAAAACTGACCTCCACCTCACCTTGGCAACGCTCCCCGACCAAATGGACGCCTGGCAGTGGGAACACACGCTGCACACACACACAAGCGCGCGTGCCAGTCAAAACACCCATCCAGGCGCATGCAAACACACTCTGGTAAAGGTTACAATGCTGCGCGCAACAAAGGGGCAGATGGTTGACAGCGATGCGGTGCCAGCCTTGGCCGGGTGGTTAAAGAAGTGCCTTTCTGTGTGTGTGTCTCCTCATGCATGTGCCCTGATGCATTCTTTTGCAGTCATGTTCATCCAATCCAGGATAAACTTTTCCAACAAGTGTGTGTCTGATTTATTTAAAATGTTTTAGGAGCGAAAGATCTTTTTTTTTTTTTTTTTTTTTTTTTTTTTTTTTTTTTTTTTTTTTTTTTGCTTGTTGATTTGATGAGTAATCAAGGGTTGGACATTTTCTGCTTCTAGGTCCTGACCTGACTCCTCTTCCCCAGGAATCAGGCCGTCTGCCCACATCCATCCCGGGTCGTTAGCCTCGTCCTCCGGGCTAATCATCATCTCGTGTGGCTCCACTTAGGCAAAGAGTGAGTACTCATCAGAATGAGACAGTTAAATATTCATGCACCGCCGAGGTGTAATATCCTCCCCCAGTGATGGTTGAACCTCCCGACCTGGGGTAATCGGCTGTAATCGCGCGGTCATCCCGAGCAGTGATAAATTTGACGAGTGGACGCCGGATGTCGATCGAATCTGGTAAAAAATTCGATGCTGCCGCGGCCACTTCCTGCGCGTGCTTGGCGCTGACAGGAAGCGTTGCCGGTGACAGTTCGTATTAGCCTCAGGCCTGTAGGTATGACATCACTGGATTAATAAAGGAGCAATTAATTACAACCTATTAGCCTGATGAATTAAATTAGGTAGAGGATACATGTAGCTATGTGGAAAATATCACTGGGATACATTAATGAGTTGCTGGAATTTATATGTGCCAGTTTAAAATGACACACTGTCACGTGTCAAATTCTATCAAAGATTAATGGCGTTTTTGATGTGATAATGATTCCACTGTTGTAATGTGATTACATGCCGAAAGTCACGGATCTATACATGATGACTCTGATGCTTCGTAATGTGACAGCAGACACTGTCTTAAATAAAACTTTCATGCTGATGACACACTCGGCCTTATGGAAACCGCTGGTGCGTTCAAGGCATCTTTGAAGCGGCTGCGTGACTCTTAAACATTAATGTAATTGTTCCGACGCGCCAGAAAGACGCCTTTACTGATAAATGTGACAATTTAACTTTAATCTCTATGACAGCTTCTCTTTTCTTTTTTCAAACATTAATGACTTCGTACAAATGAATTTTTATGTGTAAGGCTATAAATGATGCAAGCTGGATCATCAGTCACACTGTAAACACATCCCAGTGGCATTCTTTACATTACCTCTCTGAAATCATGCTCATACTTAACTGGGACAGCTTCGCGTAACTTTTGCAATAGAAAAAGGATAGTTATGGCTTCAAATATGTATGCAGTTATTCTCCAGTGTCAAGACACAAAGGCGTCAGAGTCCGCACGGAGCCCTGTGCTGCGTTCCGCTGACATCTAGTGGCAGATCCAGGAACTGTGACTACGCGCTCTGTTCCTGGCAGGTGTAGCCGCAGACTCCATCCACCTCCCCATACATCAGTGCAGACTTATTGATCCGTGTGATATGACCTTGAATGATCAAGCAGGTGGAAGTATTGCGCCGGAATGAAACTCATCCATTCACTCGGAAGCCGTAATGACTGGAGGGGAGACGGGGAGGAAAAGGGAGCCTGTCGAGATGGATCCCCTGAACCCCTCAACCAGTCAGCTCTGCAGTGGCCTTATGTCAGGGGCGAGAGGTGCACCTCCAGGCAGAGTGTGTGATCTGGGTAGAAGAGAAGTGGGTCAGTCTGTCTGACATGCAAGAAAACATTAGATAGATAGATAGATAGATAGATAGATAGATAGATAGATAGATAGATAGATAGATAGATAGATAGATAGATAGATAGATAGATAGAAAGATTCGTCTGGTTAATAGCCTTAATTATTAGCTAGAATTAGCCTTTATTTAATTCTAACGCAATATTATAGCATTACTAATTATACCTTACAAGGCAGTAGATATCAAACCTCCAACCATAAGGCAAGGCTTTAAGTTGAATATATTATTTATAGCTCAGGACTAAAAGCACGACTTTAACTTTTAATTATGGCAACACCAAAGAAAACTACTCTATCTAAAAACAGTTTACCAGACTTAACTTGGACTCCCTGCAGACTTTGGCCATTTGGAAATCAATTAGGAATAATTCACATTTGCTGCTATTTTTTCCCCCCAAAACTGACTTATTCAGAAGCGCATGTAAGGGAAGCATGGAGCTCAACAATGAGAATGCATTTAATAAAAAAGGCTTTGTAGAAAAAAGGTTTATAGCCCATAGGGCTATAACGAGCAGCAGGCCGCGCAGCCGCGCATCAACACACAGATGCATGCATGCAGTCCTCGGCCTCTTCATCATAGGATGTGACACCTGACGGCCCATTAGTTCCCAAAGTGCTATTCTATTCTATGAATTCGTCTCCTTATAGAATATTTAGACTCTGTGTGTTTCCCTCCACTTGTCAACATGGTATGCATTATTCATGTTAATGTGCCATTATCTGACGCTCGGCGTGATGTAACGTAGTCGTTGGCTGGCCCCGCTCCTGCGAGCACATCCAGTGACCTTCTGAACTGTGCACCATCATCACCCTGCCTGAAGCGCTGCAGCCGCTCCGCTCCATAAAATACGCAGAGGGAGAGGAAATATGCACTTAGCATCCACTTTATTATGCAATTAAAGTGTGTGATTGCTAAATTGATAAAGCCGCATGACAAAGTTTTGCAGATTCAACTGGGGCCAGTTGCATGGAATGTCTGGCTGAGACGCAGAGGGAATTTAGCTTTTTTTTTTTTAAAGGTCTGGTAATGATTGTAGGACCCAGGAAATACTAGACCTTCAGTAGGAGTGTCCTAAAACCAGACTGTCCTGATTACTTAGCTTGTCTTTGCTCATCACATGCTTTAGATATTAAAATGTTTTTCCATATCTAATCTTTAAATATTGGTATTTTCTACGAAACTGCAGATGCTGTTACTGGCATAAAGACCTCTAACACTTGATATGTTTTACACTGCAGCTTTTCTGAAGATTAGAAAATAAAGTGTCAAATGTGCCAATTAGCTTAGCGTTAATATAACCTCAGCTCTATTCTATATTTGAAAGGTTTAATCTTAGATTCAATTATAATAAACGTGATGGCAATGCTCCACTACAGAGACTGTTTAATATACTGCAGGTTTATTGGCTGGTGTGGTTTGATACACAGGTTATTTTTAAGACATCACACGAGCCTGATACATAATTTATTACTGTGAAGGATAAGCCTCACATGTTAGTGAAAAAGGAAAGTAATAAAGGCTGTAAGGCGTGCAGCTGAAACGACTGATAATGCTTTACAAGAGATTCTAAATAGAGTAGATGAAAAAAATGTTTGCACATCATCTTAAAGGGAAGTGTAATTATCTAGCAGCCAATCAACACCTTGCATTGGCTTCCTGCGCCTGACCTCAGTGAACGTGTAACCATGGAAATTTTTCCTCTTTACTGATACGACTGACACACAAAAGTGTTTGTGTGTGTGTGTGTGTGTGTGTGTGTGTGTGTGTGTGTGTGTGTGTGTGTGTGTGTGTGTGTGATCCATGCCGCCATTCACAGCTTACTGTACTATATCCAAATACTCTATATAAAACGCTTCAGCAAACAACTGACATACACACACACACACACACACACACACACACACACACACACACACACACACACACACACACACACACACACATTTACACAACCTTGTATAGCAGGATTTGTCTACAATACAGAAACCATGAAAAAAAATGTAGGATCTGAGAGTGAGCCCTGTGGGACTCCAACAGTAATTTTCTTTACTTCATTATCTCAATATTCTGATATTGAGCTGGGGGTCATAATGAAGCTCAGGACATGTTTTAAATTCAAAACCACCTGTGGACGAAAACCCAAAATGCCTTTTAGGCTGAAACACTACAAAAATCCGGTGCAGCCAGGATCATTTCACGTGATGAATGATTTCCTACTGACTGGAGTGATACATAGGATATAAGAAGGGCAGTAAATATAGGCAGACTTAATCTGGCTTTCCAAGAATACCACTAAATATTCCTTTAGGTGATGACTCCCTGGTGCCCAGTGCTTAATACTTTAATCTCTTGTGGTTTTCTTATTCCAGAGTTTGCTGTTGTCGGTGCAGTTCGGATGAATGTTGAGGATGAAGACTGAAAGTAAGTTTGCCTGAACCACGGCTTTGACATATATCATAAATCGGCCTAAATAAATAATGTAAGAGCAGCAAACCTCATTAGAATCTTTATTTTTACACCACTGAGTGCATCGATGAAAGTCATTAGATCTCAGAAAAGAAAAAAAACCTAGCCTAGTTACCGGGTTGAGAGACAGATGTCATGTGTCACCCAGAGTTTACTGGGGTTTGATGCGTCTCCGCGCATGCGCAGTGGCTCTGCGCTCCCTGATTCACATCGGCTGCGGTGATCCGGAGCTCCAGCGGTCCGACGGCGCATGGCTGCACACTGAAGCGCGGGCGCTCCGCCGAGCTGGGTAAGACAGCTTTTCACAGATGCAGGCTGGAGGTGAGAAGTTAAAAAAAAATGCGTTTGGCGTTCGGCTTTTATCGCTGTGAGACCTGGACGAGGAGCCGCGACGGCCGCGATGAGTCACTGATACGCGTCCAGGATTCGCCATCACGGTTCCGACCACAGCCGACAGTCCTGGGTTCCTTCTTTCTGCCCGTGATAAAAAAAAAGGTGCAGTCCAGTTGAAAAAGCTCGTTTATCGGTCGCAGGCGGTTAAAAAAAAAAAAAAAATAGGAGGGGAAACCTGTCGCTTTCACGGCGTGCGTCAGCTTCAAACGCTTTGCGCCAAAGCGGAAAGTTAACTGCAAAGTTGACCACAAAGTTCTGTTTCAATCACGCACAGAGCTGCTGGGGTTGGATGTTTATGAGTGAATGTATTCATTTACATGAAAAAAGCAATCAGACTCGGTTTAGTTCAACATAATAGCCAAATAAGCACAGCTGACAGGAGAAATGAGATTAAAAAAAAACATTTTAATTGAGAGGAAGACCTGGAAAAAATATGAAGAGCTATAAATTATTACTAAATGAATATAAAAAAAAAATAGCCCATAAGATGGGACGAACCAAGCCAGGCTGAAGTGGCTCATCACTGAACTTACTGATATTTGTTTGGAGGAAGACTCTTTTGCAAAAACAGTGTTGCTTCTGTGGCTCCAAACCCCAACCTGATTCATAAAATGGATGATATGAACCTCAGCCTGGTACCATGGCGCTATTGTGCAGTGGAGAAATCGAAATGACAACGTAGCGCAGTAGAAACACCGAATCGGAATGACTGGTTGTTTGGGATCTTTTCATTTTAATGACCGGCGTGGTTGCAGCCGGTCGGATTAGGTGATAAACACGAAGAAGAAACAAGAAGAGCAGGTTCAAGTTAGCATCGACGCTGTCTGGGATCAATCATACGCCATGTTGTCTGAAAAAGAAAAAGGCCTGGTGGCGCAAAATGAAAGAAATCAATCAAAGGGAGCCAGTAGCATAATGTCAGAGCAGTGTGTGTGTGTGTGTGTGTGTGTGTGTGTGTGTATCATTGTGAGAACAGCACAGCGTACGCTCGCATGACTCATTCGTGGGCGGCAACACAGCCACCTCAGGTCCGCGAGAGCCGTTGCGATGAGGCAACAGTAGCCCCCAACCTCAGCCAAATCCACGTTCATCAGCTAAGCCGCGTCTGCCTCCCGTTGCAGGTGTACGAGGCGTGTGCGGTGTGATGGCGCTCTGCCCCGAGGCCTGCGCGTCTGGCTCGGGAGGAGACTCCTCTGGGAGCGAGGTGAGCCTGCGTCTTTATCTCAGCTCGACCAATCAGTCGGCAGGAGAAGGTAGCGTGCTGGTGCATCTGCGGGATTTGGAGTGTCTGTGGGAAAAGGTGTCGTACCGGAGATGGTTAGATGCATTCTGGCTGTCATGGCTGGTAGTTCAGCCCAACACGTCTTCTGATCACTGTGGCCATTTAAGTTGCAACAGACAGGTCGTTTGTGCTGGTGTGACTCCACATTAGCAGCCGTCCTGGTTTGTGAACATGAACAAAAACTTTGCATTGTCTGCGTTATTTACTGTTCACGTCGTACCTGGTTTTCCATTAGCCTAGCCGCTACATGTGCATGCTAATATGCTAACAACTGTTGCTAGCCTCAGAGTGTTCATGAGCAGAAATCTCTTGATGTTTCTAAAAGATGTTTGTATGTGGGGGGAAAAGTAATCTATTACATTCCAGATTTGCACGTCTCCAGGCAGGTTCCAGCTGTCTTCACTTTGGCGTTCGCTCCTATCTGCACCACTTCTATGAGGAGTGTTCATCCTCCATGTGGGAGAGGGACCCGGAGGATCGGGGGATCGCCCAGAGCCGGAGATCGGCCATCTGTTGGAACTCAGCTTTGTGGAAGGTAGGGGATCTCTGTCAGAGTAACTGTGGTGCATTTTTCCCTTGAGAAACCTTCCAAATGCCTCCAGGTGTCCCTGGTCCTCGGTCTTCTGATCCTGACCGCAGGCATCACCACCCTGTCCGTCAGCTCCTCCACCGCTTTTAAAATCGAGTCATTCGGAGAAGGAGACTTGTTCTTCGTGGACACCCAGGCCGTGAGCTTCAACAGAGGCGTGCACTCCAGCGGCGCGGCTGGGATCGGCCTCTCGTGCCTCGGCTCGGGCCTGGTGGCCATCGGGGTAATGGTTTGGATCCTTCAGCTGCCCAAAGTCAAAGAAAGGCTTTTCCACCGAGCGGGGGGAGCAGATGGGAGTGGAGGCTCAGGGTCGGCTCCGAGGGTCGCGGGGGACGTGGTTACTAAGCCGCCAGCTGTAGACAAGGGGAAGATACCCATCACACTGTCGAAGGTGGAAACTGTGCAGCCTGTTTCTTAGATAGCGTCGCTGTTGAGCTGTGTTCTGTGTTGGCTGTCGTAAATGTCCCGGGGTCGTTCTGAAGAAAACATGATAATTCTGTGTGTTGTGATGTTTCATTTGACATAACAATGACAAAACTGCACAGCTGAATTATCCCCATGGCATCATGACAAGCACTCCCTATCAAACGGAGGAGAAGAGCTCAATCACCTTAGTCGCCCCCTGGTGGTTGGCTACTGTAAATTCCAGCTGGCGCCACTTTTGAACAGCAGGACGCAATTTGTCTATTTCACAAGATGTCAATCTCACTTGTTTTTTTTATGTTTGTCTGCAGGATGAGGACAAACACTTCAGTCGAAACTGTTTCTACAGTACGTGCACTTTGTTCTAGTGTGTAGGAAAAAAAGCACAAATTACATATTAAAAACAACATCTTTTCATTATCCTTGAACATGACAGGCCCTTGCATGCAGAAGAGGTTCAGGATAGGAATGATCTCCACCCGTCTGTTTCTACATTTCCATGTAAGCCAGCATGTTCAACACATGCACAGTCACACGCACTTGCACTCATCCACTCACGCTCACTCCCACACATGTTCAAAATCGTGCTCCATTGACAATATCACCTATTTTCTCCTCACTGTAATCTTGCTCCCTAATTGCCTGAAATCTGCGTCTCCAGGCAACAGTTAGGTTTCAAGTGCTCCATGTTCCACTGCGAACAAAGACTGATTGGCCCGTCGGCTCCCCGGCTTTCGTTTCCCGGCCAATCGGACGCTTTGTTTGCAGTAGTAGCGAGTAAAATGTGGAGATGAGGAATTTGCGGCGGCACCTTGGAGACCACTTGTTTGATCAGGTCCTCCGGAAGACTTAAATTACTTTCTGTATACTGTAGTCTTTAGGTTGGGGGGGAAAATATTCCTCTAGATGTTGATGGTTTGCGGTTTTGTGTCACCAATTAAATTAATCCTTAAATAAAACGAGTAACAAAGACAAGCAAAGCGCAGCTAAAATAAAGTTGTAATCTGCATCCCGAATGTGTCAGAATTCATCACTGTTGATCTGTGGACCGTTAAAACAAAAAAAGGAGACAACACGAATACACCACAGTCAGTGAATTAAATCTATATTCCGTCTCTAATTTCTTAATGCATCTGTAACAATAAACCACTGAACAGGAAACTCTCGTGGGAGCAAGCGTGAAAAAATGCATTTCATTGCCTGGAGCCCACCCGAGGTTCTCTGGCACTGGGTTAGATGTTCTTACCATGACATACAAGCAAATGGCACACATGGGCCCAATGAAAGGAGAGCTGCTGGGTAATTGTAGTCCCCAGTTTAATGCTAATGAGCTATAAATTAAACAGCAATAACTGGAAAATGTAACATGCATATGGATTGTGTCTCACAAATTGCTGCTTTTGCACTTTTTAAGGGAGAGGAGTTAGCATCAGGGCTAATTCTGAAAATCTGAAAGGTTAAAATTCAAGATCAGGACAATCTGAGTTAGCAGATGAACCAGATCAAGAACAGGAGTCATGATAGCGCTGGCCCACAAACTTGGTGTGTGTTGGTAAACTTTGAGGACGTGAGTCAGTTACCAGGGGAAGCGGACAGTCGGCACTTGCTAATTGAAGCGTTTCTTGCACCCATGGTTGTTTTGCAGTCCGTAGATTTGGTTTGTTGTTTTTGCAGTTTTATCTGCTCACGTTTCTTTAAAAGCTGAAAAGTGGTTCAGTTTTGCTTCACCCTTCTTCCATTTTGTGGCCAAATCAGTGGCACTTCCAGCCTGAGCATCCTACAGGCACGATCTGCTGTCCTGGGCCACACATGACTGCGTGATTGGATGTTTGATTTGAGCGCGCCAGGTCTGTTTGCGAGTGCACGTAAGTGCATAATGAGATGAAAAGTGGAGGCCTCGGCGGTGCTTTCTGTGGAGATGGAGGCCGGAACGCGCCGCTGGCTGCGGAGCTCAGAGTGACTCACACTGTCTGATTGGCAGACGCGAGCGTCCCAGCGAGCGCGCTCGTGCGTGCGTGCATGCGTGGGTGGCTGGGTGCTGTAGCTCTGACCGCTTGGGAGTCGGCTGCATTGATATGATGCTGTAACCTCTCATCTGCTGTGAAGAACTGAGCTGCAGCGGCTGCAGGGGGAGTCTGGGAGACAGGAAATGGGCCTGTAGCCGGTCATGGTGGAAAAATAATAAGGTTATTAGTTTTAATTTCATAATTATTCATCCAGAAAGCTAAAAGAACGGCGTAAGAAGGTTAGGGGTTTGATTCCCAGAATGTAATGTTTAAATGTCAAACTCCAATCTCTCTTTTTTGAAACCTTGCATCTGATCGCGGGCACCTTTAGACGCCCTGTTCTAACCACGTTTGCACAAATGCTCCCGGTTTAATCTGAAAAAATCCTCAGTCACCTTCCTCACCAACGAGCCCATCGCCTGACACACTGACATTGCTGCTGCTCCTCCCTGCTGTCGCCCGCTCCCGCCTCCTCCTCCTCCTCCTCCTCCTCCTCTCCTCCTCGGCTAGTTTCTTATTACCGCACTTAAAATGGCATCTGTCGCCTCGTGCGTTTTCGCGCGCCATGCTATGGCTGTGATTTGTGCCCGCTCGTGTGCTGCGGGGATTTTATGTGCCTCCCTCCAAATCTGGCGCATCACAGGCACCAGCGCAGCACCAGCACTCAATTTGTGCAGAACGGCATTTGAAATGAAGCATGATGGACTGAATATTAAAATGTTAGCAATTTTAAATGAGATATACACTTTTTTTGGTAAGAGGTCACTCAGTCATTTGTTAAAATCTTCCTTTAGGCCAAGATTAGCATTTTTATTAATATTATTGTTAGAAATAAACACGTGAAGTCGGACGTTCCAGAGACAGGTCTGGTTGACCATGCCTATGAGCGTGCATGATAACGTGGAGAGTGTTTCTGCATGGTGCAGGAGTTTTATAAAAGCATTTTATTCATTTTACCATCATTTGAGGGGCTCTTTTAGGGTTACTTTCAATAGCAGAGACGTTTTAGTTACCCTGAATGTGTCTTTTTAGGTGTTTCATAGAGTTGCTCCTCTAAATGTCGGGTTAATTACATGAGCTGAGGAGAAAATTCAAAACAGGCCATATAAAATAAACTTTCAGTGTTACTGAGGATTTAACTTTATTGAGGGAGGCTCATTTATTTGCAAATTACTGCCATTAAAACACCATCTGCTCCTTCTCCAGCAGACTCTTTTCACCGCCGAGCAACAGAAAAGCAGCAAACCTGTGAATTTGGAATGAAATGAATTAAGATTTGAAATTGCTGTCGTGTTTTCAGCCATAGTTCAGTCCTGCAAGGACACAAATGTATTAAGTGGGTAACAAAGTCATGGGCACCGAGTGATTAAACTGAAATATAAAACTGGAATTCTGGAAATTCTCCAACCGTCACAATGTTTCCTATTAAAATTCCTCATCCCGACTCACCAAAAGGCAGAAAATTGAGATGTTCTGTGGATAAAAAAAGAAGCAAATTAAAACACTTTATCACAAACTAACACCAGGAAAGATTGAACATTAGATATTGATGATCCAGAGCACATGGTCTGAGCTGGGTTTTAATTTCTCAACTTTAATGACGAATTTTAATGACTTGCAGAAATGTTTCGTCCGTTCATCGTTGATTCATGGCGGTTAAGTATTTATGAGAGGAAGGTGCTAATAAGAGCACTAAATTTGAGGCTGCAGGTAGGCTCAGACAGGCCTTAATAACCTGGAACTGGTAACAACAGCGTTGACTTGGGTTCTATTATGTTGTTTTATCAGCTTTTATCAGCAGTTACAAGAGTTAAATCAACCTTTTTTCTAATATGACTAATGTAGAGGATGGGAAAGTGAGTGTTTTAGGTGAAAGTCAGTGCAGTTTAAATGACTGACTGGTGTCATCTTTGATTTTTGTGTGTGATTAGCGTCCGGCCCTCTTCATCCCTCCCTCCCCTCTCGTCCGTATGTGGCACCCGCCTAATCTAAAGTTCACATTGTGAGAAAGTTATTTTTCCCCCCTCGTCTTTGTCCGAACGTCGTCAGGAGATTCCTCCCAGCCAGGCACCTGCAAGCATTTGCAGTCGCCGCTGGTTTGTTGAGCATTAAAAATGCTAATTGGAATTTTTAGAAAGGAAAGAAAATAGCGCCTCGCCATCCCACCTCCTCCAGTCACAGGCTGTCAAAACGCAATATTCCAAATTAGATTGTATTTGGATAATCTTTTGAACTGTAATAGGTTTCCAGCCAGCAGGCATATTACTATTGGCACATCATTATTAAACAAAAGTGACACCGAACCATCACTTTGCAGGCGGCGCTAGATAAACGTTCGACACCGTGCAAATAATATTAGTTCTGCTTCCAGAGTCACCGGCTTATCTCTGGGATGCTATATTGGGTTCATATCCCTGTCGGCTGGCGAAGGCCTTCTGACGGAAGTGTCTAAATTTATGAGTAGCCCGCACGTGTGACGAGCATGTATGAATAGGCTGCTGTGTGTGTGTGTGCAGTGTAACGTGCGGGCTGCACATTAATGCTTTTATATGTAAATGCCATGTTTGTGTGCGAGCGTGGGTGGGTGGGTAGATGACCGCGTGCCAGCGTCTGTGTGTGTGTCTGCGTGTGTGTGTGTGTGTGTGTGTGTGTGTGTGGAACCCGGGGTGCATTCATATGTAAATGGGCAGTGTATGCAGGCCTGTATACGCAGACGCGACCCATATCATGGCATAATGAGATCCGCCACTGTTGGTTACCCTCAGACGGTGGTAATTATGGATACAGTGAAAAGGACTGATGCAGACGAGCCGGATGGACATTCGCACACAAACACCGAGGCCTCAGTCCTTCCGACAGCCCGCTGCAGGCGAGATGACGACCTGTCCGTTTGGCGAGAAAAGCACGCCTCTAACCGGTTATGATAAATTAGACCGCCGTCCGCCGTCTAATCAGCTCCACCAAAGCTGCCTCCCTCTTCTAATATCCAGCAGCAGAGCGATAAAGAACACTCACAGCCATGTTAAGTCAATAAAAAACTGATCAGAAGGCCCTTGTTATAAGATAACCACCATGCAAATGCCACCAATAAAAAGCAGTAGGCGTTCAGAGGTGCCATTTGTGAGATATAGCGGCAGTTTTAGTGCGACACAATGTGAGGAAACAACAGCGTTATGTCAAAGGCATCTACACGTGGGGTTACAGAATTACCTACTAAAGTGCAGGCTGATGACTTTACCTCAGCCTGTACTATCTTGCCTCAGCAGGTCACCCTGCAGACGCCTTAGATCGTTTCATTTTAAGGCCTTCTTAGCATTCATGAGCCTCATAACTGTGGCAACACCAGTCCACTTTAAACTTTGCACAATCGTTTCTTGTTTAGAGAAAGTAAATTCTAATTTTTAAAATTGAAATGTGGAAGTATTGCCTGCTTTTATGGTGTCTTTCCTAACAAAGAGGTACTCCTCAGTTTACACTGGTAGTTTTTGGTGTCCTTCCCCTCCGGCAGGGATGCCGTCTGGTACAGGTGGAGACGGTGCCATCTGGTACAGGTGGAGACGGTGCCGTCTGGTACAGGTGGAGACGGTGCCGTCTGGTACAGGTGGAGACGGTGCCGTCTGGTACAGGTGGAGACGGTGGTCCAGCTGAGGGGAAACCCGTTCAGAACATGCAAAGATGCTGTGCTAACTCCGACACCACCGCCCCCTCTACACAGCAGTGAGTTAGATAAATACAGTGTGTTAAACTAAGTAGAAATGCACAAGCACAAGTTATGCAGTGGTGTTAGCAGTGGTGGTCATCAATAAGGATAGAGGTGAGTGAAGTCAGCAGGATATGGCTCCCGATTCTCTGTAAATGGATGAAAATGAGGACGCTGTGCTCCCTTAACAACCTCATTGAGCATTTTTTCCATCCAGCCCAATTGCCCCGTCTCCACTTAGAGCATTTATCACGGCTGTAATTGTCCTTGTCTGGCCGTTTCTCCTCGGCAAAAAAACGCCGTCTCCATTGTGCTCCCTGGATGTTCTACCTGATACGTCCTGTATCCTGTTTGCGCGCTGACAACGGCACCGACCAAGTTCTGATTTATCTTCCTGCTACTCGCCTTGAACCTTTCAGCCACAATCTCATTCTCTTTGCATCTCTCCATCTTTGAACACAAGGGTTTCTTATCTCGGGGCCTAATGGACTCCATATAACACGGCGCGTCTTTCATTGTGAGGGTTTTCTTGATCAAACGCGCGTCACTGGCCCGTATATGCAACACGGAGGTAAAAACCATAAAGGATGAATTACACTCTTCCAGCAGAGTTCTACGGGTTCAGCCCAATGGCCATCAATATGCAGCACTCAGAGAGCAGGAGCATGCACCTATCCTTCTTTAACAGCTTTTTACTTGCATACCTTTTTAAATCACCGCATGTTGAAGGGGCCATTTCAGAATTCGCTCACTGTGCATGTCAGTACTCTGGTCTTTGTGTGCCTTCTGCCATTTAATAATCTAAATGTCAATGAAGAGCCCACGCAAGGCCTCTTATGAGGATTCTTGGTGCTGAAGGAACTTTTGACAGCGGAAGAACGGCACACGTTTATCTGCATTTCAGGCTGTTCCTCTGCAGTTTGCTGCTGGTAAATTTGCTCCAGGACTGTTTTTAATGTGCCTGTGATGGAACAAATGTTGTGAGAGTGTTTGCAAATCTCATTCATTTATTCTGCAATACTTAGGAAAAATAACATTCACATTGTGTCGTCGGCATCTATTTCAGATTTAAAAGCACCTCAGGAGAGAGCAGAACTAGCATTAGGATCCTCTGACTTTTGCAGTTAATGGCTTCATTTTTCTCCCCATCTGTTAATTTGTACAATACATTGACTTCATTTGGTTGGATGAATTTTGTTCATGTTTAATTAGAATTGTAATACAGCTGTGGGCATGCAGACATGATATCTGTTACACGCAACCATCGTGGTTATTACAGAGGGACGGAGATTCGCCTCTTCTGCTGCGCACAACACGTTTGTCAGTTAATTAATGGCGAGGGACTGTAACGCGGTTTGAAATGCTTATAAACTGGTGGTTTCAAAGCTAGTTTTGTGACAGTCTTTAAGAGAAAAAAAAATTCCACACCATGTTTGAGCCCATTAGACAGTTTTTCTGCAGTAACTCTCATTAATTTCGTTTATGTTTTAAAAGACAACCAATTTTCTGCTCAATTGTCAACGTTTTTACCCAGAATCCATATTTTCTGTGTTCTCTAGGTTTGCCAGCGCAGTCACAATAATATCCCATTACTCTAAGGCTTCTTTATTTTGATTTGTTAAAACAGATCTCCAGAACCTGAGGGAAGCCAATATGGTGTCCAGTTCCTAATCGGACAACTAAGGTAAACTGTTAACTTAATCAGTACAGTAACCTAAAGCGGCTCTCGTGGCCGTGCTGGGATTAGGTGGTCAGGGGCTGCAGCTGCTGTCTTTCATGGCAGATTCCTTTGAGGAGTATCTGAGAGCGACTGCGGAGAGGCTCTGCTCAATGAGCAATTTATATGTTCTCAACAAAGCTTCTTCTTCAGAGCCCCAAGGCAGGTCTTAATTGTTAGACTTGATATCTCCACTCCCCCTCTCCTCTTTCTTTGACTGTTTTCGTCTCCCTCCTCCCACCAACCCGCCCTCCCTCCAGCTATTAGGAATTGGATTTGGAGCAGAACGATCCATTTAGTCTCTCTCCTCCATCTCTACCCCCCTCTCCCTGCTTCCACACCTCCTTTGTAGGTTTCTCTCATCACCGGCAAGACTTAATCTGTCTATTTTTTACCTGGAGGAATGAAAGGAAGGGATGAGGTAATGCTTTTCCTGTCCATCAGGTGGGCACTGGTGCATGGGCTGTCTGGGGAGTTACTGGCTTAGGAAGCTAGCGCCACCATGTGGAAGCAGAGAGGTACATCACTGCTAAAGCAACAGATATATATGAGTAGCATATAAGATAAACATAGAAAGTTGGAATGAAAATATATCAACGTAATAAATTAACAGCTAAATAACAGTAGGATGTGTTTCTGAAACCAAGAAATACATTTGATTTTAATTTATCAGTCATCGTTATACGTAATTATGAGACCCTGGGATAATTCTGGAAAAAGAGCTCCACTTAGTGGACAAATGCCGCAAGTGGCAATGACGCCATAAGTATGAAATACAAGATTTTTGTTTGTTTGGTTGTTTTTATTTTTTGGGGGGGATTGTATAACAGGAAAATATAATACAAAACATGGAAATCCAGCATCTGAGACCAGTCTTTGCAGGTAGAGAAAGATTTTGTGACTTAAAAGAGCATTGGCTGCTCTTAACTTTTTTAATAGAGGCTACTCAGCCGAGGCTGCACACTGTAAATAATGGAATTGGTTCATAAAACTGGCTTTAAGTATGGAGATTCAAGGGAAGGATGTAAAATATAGGCTCATTTAGCTAACTAAACCCAGCATTCTGAGTCCTTTTCTTTCAAATGCTGATGTTTGAGAAGATATGCTTTTTTTTTTTTCTGCATTCAGATAGAATAGAAATACAGCTGGCAGCAATATGGCTGCCAGTGTAACGTTTAATGTCAGGCTCAGACTCTTAATGTTTTTTTGTTTGTTTTGTTTTTTTCGTTTATATTGCTGTCATGTCTGAATGGTGACAGTAGTTTACCTCAAAGGAAGCTGCAGCCGTGTGGAGGACTAAAAGTGCCAACATGAGCTAAATAAATACATCAGTAAAAAATTAACTAAATGTGTCCTTAATAAAGATGCTAATTAAATACTTAAATATGACATTAATTCATTAAAATTCCAATTCTTTTTGGCCAAAAAACATAGATTGTTATTCCACTGTTTATTTATTTCATGGTCCTTGTGTTGCAGTGGATCATGAATTTATTACCTGCCTGTCCTCAAAGGAGTGTGTGCTCTTTTTGAGGTGTCTGTGTACTCCTGAGCGCTGTCTGAAGCAGCCCGTCTGTTGGGTCATTCGTTTACGGAGTCATTGTTTTTAGTTTCCCAAATGTGCAATCTTTGCTTTCCTCCTGGCACTGTACAGCAGAGACAGCATTGCTTTGTTTGTGTCTTGGTGTCTTGTCCTTTGGGTGTACCAGTTTTTGTCTGAGTGTGTTGGAGGGTTGGAACTTTACTGGAATGTTATGTTTTCGGAGAATTGCCCTGAATTTTTCCGAAACTCCAGACAGGTAGGGGATAGAAATACTGTGACGCTAGGAAGTACTGATCCGTGTGTGTCGGCCAAACGGGACCCTTGCTCCTTATGATTTATCAGGCCCATTCAGAGCCTTCTGCTCAGGAGAAATTGTCTCCTGCTTTTGTGTAATGCACTTTAATGGATGCTTGTTTCATGATTTTTCTCTAAATTAGCCCATGAATCAAACCCTTGTGGCTTCCACCTTCAGACCCTTCAGGTGTCTGCTGGTTGAGTTTCTCTCATCCTTGTGATGGCAAAGAGAGAGGAAAGTATTTAATACTAATGCTAAACTATTACATCCATCCGCAAACCTTGAGTAATTATTCTGTTCACTAACAAGTGCGTTACCAGGATTAAAAGCAGTTAAATACATGTCCAAACCCAAGACATCTTTATTAAATTTTGAATATTCTATACATTATCCGTGTGTGTGCATTCATGAAATACATCACTGTAATTAACATGAAAAATTGGCATTTGTTGTAAAATTAACTAAACTGCAATAACATAAATCATTGAAATTTTATTTTGAAGGAGGCGGATGGTTGAGGAGCTCTCAGCCAATCGGGAGGCAGCAGGTGCGGTCACCTGGTTGAGAGCACTCTTCGGCTGCCGGAAGGAGAAACCCCCGGCGGCCCCCGTGTTGCAGATGACGCTGAGCCTGAAGAGAAAACACCCGAGAAGTTGTTGGAACGGCTATAAACCTGACCGAGTAGACCCCGGTGGAGCCTGGACCTGTGCGAGTTTAGCAGCAACTCAGAGTTCACGTCTCCCTCCCGAAGAAATAAAGAAACCGGTGAGCAAACATTTTGTGCATGCTAAGCGCTAACACGCGCGAGGTAACGGCTAGCATTATAGCTAATGGCCGACCGCGAGCTCAGACGCCGAGGGACGCCATAACGCTAAGCTAGCTGCCTAGCTACACGGATTCAAGAGTCTTTAAGTGTTCTAAATTTTCTAAAATTAAAAATAGTTTGCAATTTGGCATATTTCATCGAAAAGTTAATTGTATTTAACGTTAAAAACCAACAAAAAAAAGATGCGATATTCTGAAATACATAACTTGATATTTCAGACCACCTAAGGTTTTTTGTGTGTGTTATTTCTTCACTTTCAGGAGATGATGACAAGTACCACCTGGATGGAGAGGAAGATACTGACTGCTCTGGTAGGCCTTATCCATGCAGACACGTCTACCATTAGTCTTCCAATATCTAAAAAGAGATGCAACCTTTTTATCCTCGCTGTCAGTTTAAATCAGATTAAACTTGGCTGTTTTTGGTCAATCAGGATTATCAAAATTATTTCTATTTGTTAAATGCCAGAATAATGAATGAGCTTATTTTTTAGACAATGTTTTATGAATTTCTTGAGTCAGAAGTTTACGTTCATGTCATTAGCATTTGGTAGCATTGCCTTTGCACATGGTGGAACAGGACCCTTTTGACTGGCAGCATCTACACAAAGACTTTTGTTCTCGTGCTGATTTGCACATTTTGGCCCAAAGCACGTTGATCTCAGGGACACAGAACCCATCTCCTTGAGCGTTATGATGACTGGACATTCCCATGGTGTTTATACTTGCAGATAATTGTTGGAACAGATGAAGAAATGTTGTCAATCAACCTATCACAGGCTTCTAAAGACATGACATCATCATCTGGGTTTTTCCCAAATTTTTAAAGGCATAATAATGTTTGTGCGTGTCAACTTTTGACTCTCAAGAAAGTAATAAAGTCTAAAAACAAATTTCTCATTATTCTGGCATTAAGCAAATAGAAATAATGTTGTCAATCCTGTTTGACCAAAAATGGAAAGTTTAATCTGATTTTATGTGAAACACTGAGGCTAAAAAGCTTATGTGCGTTTTTAATGCGCATGTAAACGGTTCCACCTGTTTTAATTCGACAATTTGAACTTGTTTTTAAGGTTGGTGATCTCCGTTACAGAGGACGCTGGAAGACCTGCTCCCCTGAATGAAGATTCAAGGTTGTTTCCGGTGTCAGTTGTTGGCGGAGGTCTGTGCTCTTTGAAAACTTTTCTATTTTATATTGTAAAATTGTGTGTTTCTATTCTTATTTGTATGATGATCTTCCAAAGTTCCAGATTCGGATATGTGGTGGCAGTGAGGAGAGAAGGAAGGTTTACAGAGGTCGGTGGAGCAAGCTGCTTGTAGGATGTTCAGGATGTTGTGATGGTGCTTTAGTTTGATTGCCTTATTGTTTCACTGTTATGAGAACCTGCCAAACCTCGACTTGGTTTTCACTAGGATGAAGTCAAGAGAACATGTAGGTAGATGTGTGTCAACCACAACTACTGCAGTTCGATGGTCTGTCCACATGGGGTCGCTGTAACGAAAACGAGATGAATTTGCTCTTGACGGGTCTGAAAGTCTTCTAATGTGAGTTTTGTTTGTTCTTCAGGGATTGTTTGTCATCTCCCCTCCATGAAGGTGGCGGAGGGGTTTGATCCCGGGAGCCATGGTGTCTGGGCCAGTTGACCCCTGGTGGGGTCTCCTTTGACAACGTGGTCCTCGGTGAAGGGCCAGACTAGGTGCGGTTCAAGAAGACCTGCCTGGAGGAGGGATCCAGCGGCCCCTTGACACCGACTCAGGTAAGAGCCTGAGGTCTGTCTGTCTGTCTGTCTGTCTGTCTGTCTGTCTGTCTGTCTGTCTGTCTGTCTGTCTGTCTGTCTGTCTGTCTGTCTGTCTGTCTGTCTGTCTGTCTGTCTG
>BJFM01001977.1:0-22477 GCA_016586285.1 Arothron firmamentum | reverse complement strand
CACACACACACACACACACACACACACACACACACACACACACACACACACACAGACGTAAGTACGTGTGCGTTGTACATATGCATGCAACATAGTTCTGTTGCTGTGCGAGTCAGTGAAAAGACATAACAACAGGAGACACATGCAGAAAGGACTGCTAGCACATCAACCTGGGAAAACACAGAGAAACACGCACACATTCAAACACAGCACGACAGAGTGTGACCAACAGGGCTTACTGGGAATGACAGAATTACTGACTGGAAGAAAGGGGATTAGACAGAGCAGCCCGGGAACAATGGTGCAGCACAAACACACGCAAACACGGGGGGCAAAAATGATCGAGTGCAACTTTTCTGCATCCTGCCTCTGAGCAGCGCGCCGGAGCCAAACGTAAAGGCGCTGACCAGCCCGGCGTACTGCAAAACTAATACGGTCAGACCGCGCGGCTGAAGTTCACCTCCACGTATAAACAATCATGCAGGAGTCCAAGCAGACGACAGACGACAGCACATGAAATCACCCAAGTTATTGCAGGTCGTTTAGGAAGAGAACGGAAGAGAGGAACTGAGTACTTACCAGCCTTGAATAAGATAAGACCTGACCTGTTGCTGCATGTCCCCTCTGGAAATATCATGATCTAAAACAAAGAGAGCAATTAATCTTCTGCCTGATGCTCATTAATGCCACCATCTTACATCACCCAGGTGAGGTCACTGTTTCTCTGCTCATTTGTAGTTGAATGTGCCATAATTTCCACCTGTGCTGTATTTATGTGCAGTAAAACAATGAGCATGGCTGTTAGATGCTGCGTCAAGAGCAGCTTCAATAGAATGGAATGATAGCCAATTTCACTAGTATCCACAGCAGCACAGTACACGATTCAGCTCCCAGTTCAAGTATGTCGTTTCTTCCATAATGTGCACACATGAGCACATGAAAAGCAGGTTTTGTTTTGTTTTTTTTTAATTTGCACATTACCTGGGGCCACACCCCTCCTGATTCTGCTCTACGCTTAATTTCCTTGACTGTTTTTCTTCTGGAGTCCTGGTCTGAGCGAGACACATACACAGGCCGGATGTAGTTGATCAGGGCTGTTTGGGTGAGGGAGGAAAAAAAGAGAGAAAGATAGACATCTTGTTTAGAGAGAGAGGTGTCTTTTGTGGCTGCAGAGGAGACTGACACAGCACAGTCAGAGAGACAGTGTTTGTCAGAGACAGAATAAAATAAAACGCTACAAAGCTCCAACACACTCAAAATATTTCTGCTTTTCCATTCCAAAGGGATGCTACTACAGTAGGTGAATGTCTGTTACTCACTGCCCCAGACAGGAATGCTGCTGCTCTCTTGTTTGCCTACTATTGAAGGCATCGTCATGGTGACCGGGATGGCGTCAAAGTAGGTTGAGTGCGGCGCCACGGTGAGGATGGGAGCTTCAGAGGATGCCGCCCGTTCCCCTTTCACTTTGATCCAGTGGAAACCTCCACAGAACCACATGGCTCTCATGATCACTCGTAAACACACGTCGACAAACCTGATGTAACACACACACACACACACACACACACACACACACACACACACACACACACACACACACACAAAGACAAAGGGTTAATTTCTATTTCTTACTAAAAAAGTGCAACATTTTGCTGCATCCTCACACCTCCTCCACCATGTCTGCGGCTCCATGACAAACTGGGAGCGTCCCAGGGAGGCGGTGAAAGCGAAGGGCCACGCCAGTAGCATGAGGAAAGACACCAGCAGCAGCCGCACCGGGAAGACGGTCACAGACATCAGGCCGATCTGCAGGGACAGAACAAAGGTGAGGACGACTGACTGTTGATGCTGCCGTTAGAATTCCTGCATCAATACGATTAGTGGGTGCACAACATTCTGTGCATTCCCAAAGTGCACAATAACATGGTAGGAGGAGGAGAACGAGCAGAAACAGGTTCCCTCGGTCAATCATTAACACTCCGTTTGCATGAGGTTTTTCCTTTTCTGAGAATAAATCCAAATGCTTGCACAGTATTGTTTTTAAATGTGTATTAGGACACTAAATTTGTTCAGTTATGTGACCATTCGGTGACTTTTTCAACATCATGAAACAACTTTTATGTTTTATCAGCATGGTTTCACTGTATAAATATTAAGGCAGGAAATGAGATAATTCACTACAAACACAAGCGAGTGTGTTAAAGTTCAGACTCAGGTCAGGTGAGGAACTGTTAAAGTGTTGCTGTGCAGACGTGCGCTGAAGCTAGAGATGAAGCGTCGAAGATCAGATGACGGTCTCGTCACACCTTCTCTCTTGGTGTGTAATGAGAGGATGGGGGGTGGGGTAGGTCACAAAGTCAGGGCCTATGGTGTAAATTCTGCTTGTGCCACAGTTTATGTGCCCCGACCCAGCCTCAAGTCTGTCTCCTCATCACGTCCCACCCAGGGTTACAGTAATCTCCAGTCCCTGGAGGACTTCTCGCCTACACAAATCTACTCATCCACCTCCGACTCCCCACATCCATTTGCTCAGCTGCACCTTCATCTGTCACGCAGCTCTCCATTCCACTCTTCCCCTCATATTGCCCATTGATATGCTTTGTGCAACCACTCTGGGGACTCTAAAGCAAGCCCCTTCTTTTACATCCTATTTCTTTCATGTGTATTCCCCTCAGCGGAGCAGCCCAGGTGCACACTGCAGGGCTGTATTGAATAAATAAACAGTGATGTAGGTGATTTATGATGCTCTAACGCCTCTCTCTCTGCTCACCGCCCCCCAAGGCTGACACACACCGCACTCATCACCCGAGCTTAACAAATCCATCTGGGAGGATCCGCTGACATTTTCTCGGGAGGGGGCATGACAATGAACCAAGGGTGGGGTCGGGAGGTGGCAGTTTCTATTGTTTTATGACAACACCTGCACATCCACTTTAGTCATCCGCAACAAAAAACATGCTTTAGAGAACACAAACTCCACCATAAAGAGTCCATGATTTCTGCTATCTTTTCATGATTCTGTCGCTAAAAAGAGCAAAAACCTCTGAAACACATCACAATATAAACATACATATACAGTATGTGGAGTTGGCTAATAGCACTCAAGCTGTTCTAAACTAACAGAAGACTGAATCATCAAATACACCAACCAAAGAAAACATGAGTTAACGTCTAAACACCATAGTCATTTAAGCATCCACCAGTGATTCTTTTAGTTCATATGTAGTCGAGGGTGTGACAAATGATAACTGTAATAATGTAAAAATGTAAAAACTGTCCAATTATCTGCTCCTAATGATGACGAAGACTAAAACAGCAGGAAATATCTATTGCCTCAGGGCTCTGGCCAAGCTGCTGCACGTTAAATATTCAGGACGACTGCCTTCATCTCCAAACACACCTACTGAGTGAATATGGCAACATTACATCGACCGTGTTCAAAAACGTGAGAAAAGCCAACATGCTAACCCCTGTACTGTTGCTGCCTGTACTCTCATAATGACTGAAATGATGACATCTAAATAAGTTTTCAGCAGTGCTGAGAGGCCAACACCCATTTAGCTGCTCGATACACCCAGCAGCAAAAGGTAATTGCTCTGACTGAGATGTTTTCAATTAGTGCTTTGGTTTCCACATGGGAGGGTTGTATCCTACCCAGCCTACAACAACGCCAACTTACGTCAATATAAACAACAGGTAAAAGGCTGTTGGGCTTTGCGATCTGATCTTTCTGATCTGATGTTGATAAGACAGTTGACAGTTTGGTTAACAAGGAACAAAGAATATTTGGGAAAAAAGACAATATTTGTTTCAGACAACAAAACAGCATCCACCCATTCATTAATTCTGAAAACAATTCCTTCCTACGAATGCTTTGGTCAACTGAGGACTCGCTGCTAATTAGGTTTGAAGACACATTTGTATTTATATTCTAGATTTCTGGTTAACAAATGGATGGAAAAATGTGTCAATTTTAATCGAAATGTCATGAAGGCATCGTACATTGCTTTGTGATTACAGAATAATCAGGAAGTTGTGACATTAATTGTGAAATATGGAGGTCAGAAAGAGTAAGTAATAAAGTAGATACAGTATATGTCATTTATTTTGCTATTTCAGTGAGATCTAACAGTCCTGGACAGGAAGCAGGTTCTCTGCCTGCAGGCTGGTGTTATCAGAGCGTATGATGTCCGCTGATGCTGCTACGTGCTGACCTGGCTGATCCACCATCAGGCTCATCATGTTTTTGTCGGGGGAAAAAATCCAGGCTATCACGTAGAAGAGCTGAGGTGCAATTTTAAGATATCTGACAACAAACAACTACATAGAATAATTTTAATGATCAATGAAAACATACTGGAAGGTTTTCCACATGAAGCTTAATGCTGTTTACATTTTGTTCCATGTAAGTGAGAACCATTAGAACCAGACAAACATGGGCTGGTTTACAATTACTTCAAAGCTGCTTTCTCGCTGCACAAATAACTGTTGACAATTACTTTGTGATTCAGACAAATCCTCATAAACTTTGCTCCAGCATCACAAACAAGCTTAGGAAAGTTTAGCCACAAAGGCTAATTTCCTGAGCCTCGCACTTAAAACGACAATAAATAATAACAAATGACAACTTTTACAACCCTATTAAGAGTTTAAGTGGCCATAGTTTCAACTTTTAATTACATTTCATTCTTAGATCATCTAGAATCACACATGAACAAAGACAACAGTCAGTCTGTCAACTAATCTCACAAATCAGCAGGCACAGACAGCTATTGATTCACTGGCTGATTGATGAGGGGGTAATTCAACTGATTTGCAGCAATCCAAACCATCAATTTCAGTGGTAGATTTCCAGCAAGCTGCTTTGGGGACAGAAAGGGTCTTTCCTTGACATTGTGTTGGCTTCAGAAATGATGTTACAACTTGAAAGTATCAGTGTGTTCTGCCTGATCAAACTTCATGACTATGTTAATGATTAACCCGACGATCTTTACCAAAATTAGAAATTAATTAGTGCTGTTCCTATGTTGCCTGGAGGTTGCAAACAGCACATGATGATAAAAAAAAACAGAAAGCACTGTTGCAATGTTTAGCACGTCATGAAGCCAGACTGTTAACAGGTTAGCTGTGTTCAAATGCATGGCCTGTGGTTGCTGCATGTGCATTTGACATAAAAATGAAATTCAAATGTCAAACATGAAAATTTGGCCAAGGAAACCTCCATTCAATTATCCCAGGATATCCAGGGGAAAACCGAAGATCACAAGTCTCTTAAAACACGCCGAAAGACTTAAAACTTAGATTGACAGTGGAGTATTACATTTAGATATCGCTGATGAAAAGGTATAAAGAGAAGTGTGACTAATTAATCTCTCTTTCGTTTTGATCCCAATCAACCATTAACTACAAAGATGAGTTTAACGAGCTAAACATACAATGAAGGATGGACGTTTCCCTGGTTACAATGTTTTTGTAGTTGTGGTGCGAGTCTCTAAACAGGATCCATACCTGGGCTGTGGTCGAGGAACAACATTTCTCAAGCAGAAACACACCTAAAGCATGTTTTTTCATTCTTTACCGTGTAAAATTTAAGTATCCCTCTACCAGCTGTCCGACGAAACAGCATCACCGCCGGCTTCGGTCTAACTAAAATGAAACTAGGATGTTTAACTCCAACATGTTACTGACAAAACGTGAACACAGATAAATAGAGTTTAGAATTTCGTTCTTAAACTTTCTTACCTTTATTTTCTCTGACGTAGTGAATTTCAGCTCGTGGATAAACGGGTTTCTACCCAGCCTGGAAGGACGAATTTTTGATGAGTTCATTGTTCGGAACTGAGTTAACACCGTCGGAAAGAAAAATAAATAAAGGTGCTCAAAATGTCCCGTAGTGTTAGTTGAGCCAGGTGCTCTTTAGGCCCGTGTGTCTGCTGTTGTCACTCAAACCACATATGCAAGAAAGTCATGCTGGGCGTGGAGGAGGAGGAAAAAAAGAAGACATCGTTAGCAAGCTAGCTCTCTGAGAGAGCGGGACAACATCCGGTTGCTGGATTCAAAATAAAGCCACGTGTTTCCCGTTTGACTGTAGAAATAAACGCAACTTTCAAGGTTCATTGTGAAGAAAATCATCAAATAAAATATAAAATATATTGTTTGTGGGTTTCCTTAAGAGCATATGTGATGTCAATTATGAATTATGTTTAAAAAATGTATTTAAAACATTATTGTCCTCATACCCTTCCATTCCAGTATATTTAGAATGCAACTTTTTTATTTGGCTGTGACTTTTTTATTTGGCTATACCATCCATCCATTCATTTTCTACCGCAAGGGTAGTTTAACAGGCTTTGTCTGTGCTGTGTGATTTCTCAAATTATATGACATCAGTGATATTCGGTAATTATGTTGGGTTTCCTCTTGCTTTTTGATCCACTAATTTTCTGGCTTTTCTTTCTTTTTTTAAAGATTGCTTCAAAAGACATCAAACTTTAAAAGCCATACGTGCTAGATTTAAATTTTAAAAAGTGGACAAGTGGTTAAGGTGGGTAATGTATTTAAGATTCATATTGTGTAACCAGGTGGTTTGCTCTACGTTGTAGAATTCAAAGCACTGTTTGCTGTAATCAGGATGTTGCGAATGCTAAACAAATAAGGATCCATTCAGCTCAATAAATGAAAGCATCCTTACTACAATTATCATATGCAGAATAAACTAGTGGCAAAAAGTACGTGAGTGTGCGGGAATTCTCGGAATACTTTCCTAAGTTTTAATGGGAAGACAACCATGCAGGTCCGCAATATGACTTTCCTGGTAGTACCAGAAGAAAAGATTTGGAGAATATTAATAATTCTCTTTAACGTGTACTTTCAACTCACCGAACTGAAAATGTGTCCAACGCTCGACTCGCTGGAAGCTGTTTACATGTAAGTTGTCGCCCTCTTGTGGACACCGTGAAAAGCACGCAGGTGTAGTCCACGGGCTGAAATTACGTTTCTTGGCTTCGGGTCTCTAAATGAGAAATATGAAATTAATGTAAAACGAAATCTCATATTACCTTTTCCCCCCAATAGTTCGTTTTTAAATCTAAAAAAAAAGGCACAACATTTCTGATGAGTGTTCATTATAAAAATGTATTGATGCATCACTTTCAGCCACACAAGATAAATTAGAGCTAGTCATTTTTTGAGCCAAACAATTTATTTTCCTGCAAAGGTCTTGTGAGTGTTCCAAACATTAAAGCCATCTTCAAAACAAAAATCTATATTTTAGCCCTGGCGTTGCTTGTGTCTTGGATTAGTTTTGCAGTAGACAAAAAGACGCCCCCTCCTCAGAACAAAGAAACAGTCTTTGCAACGCCTCTTCAGAGCAGATTTGGTTTTCATTCCTGCAGAAGGTTGGATGCAGGGGATATGCTGACACTGTCCCAACAGAGATGGACCACATTCAAGGGTGGGGCAGCATGAGGAGGTCTGGATGGAACTTCTTTTCACTGAAGACAGAAGTGCACGAGGAGCTGTGGTGAGGGTGCAGAGGCATCTGAAAGCATAGGCTGTTGGTGATGACAACATCTGATTTGACTTGCTCATCTGGGTCAGTTGGCGAGAAAGGGTGGAAGCCAGGTGTCTGAAGACAAGGGGTGCCATGGTGACAAACACTGCAAAGGGAAAACAAAAGGTCTATTAGGATGCAAAGTTAAAAAAAAAAAAAATACTTTTTTTCTGCAAGACGTGCGCGCTATTCTATAATTAATGTCATAATTATTGTTGCCTGGTTTATCCAAATATGTATAGATTCCTCTACCATCGCTCCACTGATCAGTAATCAGTATCTATTTAGTATTCCATTAACCATCAACATGTACAAGGGCCTATGGCGCCTTACATTAGTCAGGATAAATTTAAGAGTTAATGAAAATACCACAGCTAAATGTCTCAACAAGAGAGTTAGCATGTCAGCATGCTTACCAAATTCTGACAAATGCTGATTACAAATTATATAAAGGCCTGACTGATGCCAAACAAAAAGCATTTGATACACAAAGGCGAAGTAAACCAACCTCTCGGTTATTCTTGGATTTGTAAAAACAACCAATATGTTACAAAAGCTACATTGAATCGCTACGATGTGACCGCTGCTATGTTCCTTGCGAGGTATGACCGTTTCCGGGATGGTCTTTTGGCCCTCAGCTTGGTCTGTCAGACACTGTACTCATCGTGTTACAGCCCTACCGATAACTATAACATATAACTGTATATATGTATTTTCGTATGTATCGTTTTCGTATAAAAATATATATCATATGTATAACTTGGGTAAGAAATCGTTGAATTGATTTTTAACCTGACAGACAAAATTAGGATTAAATTTACCTCTCTCATATCTGCGCAATGCAGGATGGGAAGATAGATTTTTGTAAACATGGCTGCGGCTGTGGGTAGACTTCTGTCCTTCAGTAAGAATGCTAAGCTATTTGTCTCACCTTTGAGGCTGTCTGCTAGTTGTGTTAGTCATTACAGTGTTGAGACTTCCAATACCGGTGAGGTTATTACCCACACCGGCCAGGTAAGCGTCAACTTAAACGGTTTTAATCTTTAATCTTCCGTCGTCCCAAAATTAGCTTAGCCTCTTACTACCTAGCATATTTCTGGGATTTTGGATGTTTCTTAATTTGACATATCATTTGGGAGCTGAGAGAGAGAATGCATTTAAATGCATTTGGCTGTAGTGATTTCTCTAAATGAGTCCTGCAAAACCAGAATATCGTTAAATGTTCTTGGCTGGTTTGTCCTGATGGTGTTTTCCTGTCAGGTCTACGATGAAAAGGACTACAGGAGAGCCAGGTTCGTCGGAAGACAAAAGGAGGTAAGTTTATTACTAAAATGTAGAGAAGATGTATGCATATATAAAATGCACTATAATTTGTACACAAGCCAAAAAATATTTTGTCCAAATCTGTTCATTTTTCTGCTCCTGTCCTATGAAAGTATTTGGCGCGACGGTTCAAACCTCTATGTTGAATCAGTGTTGTCATCAGAGCTGAAGTCACACTGTTTGTGTTAAGGTGAACAAGAACTTTGCTATCAATCTGGTGGCTGAGGAGCCAGTGACTGATGTTGAATCCAGAGTGGTGTCCTGTGATGGGGGTGGAGGAGCCCTGGGTCATCCCAAAGTCTACATTAATCTGGTAAAGCCCGCAGTATGAAGAAACAGTTTGAAATGATGCATATGTCAATTTTTATTTGAACCTATGTGTTTTATCACCTCTGCCAAATGAGATTACCTGATGGATCCTGTTTTTTTTTTTTCTTTTTCTCCAGGATAAGGACACAAAAATTGGCACGTGTGGCTACTGTGGATTGCGGTTCAAACAGAAGCACCATCACTGAAACATGTCCTGTCTGCTTCCCTGTATAAATTGCCATATTGGTTAATAAATTATGTATCTGAGAAATAATTCTGTGTGTTTTTCTCTTGTGAGAGAATTCAGGCTCACCGTTTTATGGTGTTTCCAAGGGGTGTAGTAAATAATTCAACTTGAATTGTTAGGTGCAATGTCACAATTTGGCCGGGAGGGGTCATCAGAGATTTATTTGTTTTGGTGCATCCTTAAGGTGCGCGGAAGAAAATTGACCGAGCAAAACATTGACTTGAATATACTGTTAGTCCATTTAAAAATTGAACGGCACTTACACATTTAAAAGCAAGATGAACTTGTTTAAAAATTTGAAAAAGTAATTGGGGGTTGAATTTAAATCAACAAGCCAAATATGGGTCATCTCTATTAAAAAGAAACTGTTAGGTGTCCGTGTGCACCGGCCTCCACCGGTCTGCCTTGTAGAGTCTCGCTCTGCCAAGTCAGAGACGCATCAGCAAGGAGGCAGTCTGATAGTGTGGAACAATACATGTTTGAAGAAGATCATATATATATTTCATCAGGCTTATTCTCCACAGACCTCTGCATGCCAAATTGGCCTGCACTTGGCTGAGGCTCCAGACAGCACTAGCCTGTTCTGTCCCCAGTGATGCAGCCAGTGGAACTGCATTTTCCACATCAGAGAGCTCAGGTTGGGAAGAGTAGTCAGGCTGATATAATTGGCCCCGGTGACTCATGGAAGTGAGGCTTATGCTGTAGTTAACCTCATCTATAGTCAGGACGGCTTCGGGTGATTGAAGGGAAGAGAGGTGCGCTGTTAAAACGTAGCTGGCAAGCCGGGTCAGTGTCAGGGGTCTGACTGGTTGGTTTTTGCGGTTGAGTCGGAGCGATTCAGAGGTGGTGGCTGGTTGAGTTAGAGGCATTGCCAGGGGCTAAATACTCAGATGAAACTGAGCATATGAATTGCGCTGAATTAAACTGTGCCTTTTTCCTCTGGATTGTTAAATAATTTACTGCTCTTAATATCGATTAATCTCAAATTCTAGATATTGATTCCATTTATTTCCAGTAACTTGCTCATGGATCCTCCTCAAAGCTATCTAATTGAGGAGACTTTGATGCCCAGTGGCATGTAATAAAAGCACTTCGTGAGGATAAAGTGGCCTGGGCTGTTGTGGAGCTCCAATTAATAATTGTCGTGTGAAAAACATTCCCTCTTAAAATGAATCACAGTAGATAATAGACTTAAATAAACCAAAATTCTGGAGCCAAGTGATCCTCCACAACAATGACTCATTCAGCGCGATACATCCCACTCTTTGCTGTAATTGCCCCATTAGAATATTTCTCCTTGAAGATGTGTCATATTACAGGCCCTCAGGCTCATTATGAATCTCCCCGCAGCCAATTATCTGAACTTCCATGTCTGGAAGCCACTGTGACCAAAAGGCAGATCGTGAAATGGCCCAACCTCAAATCTATACTTACCCTCTGAGAGGCAAAACAGAAAACTGACCTTTGGTCATTGTCTCAGGGCAGCTCCACTCAGCTCCACTTTAGAGTCAGGTGACAGAACGTCTGACCTTTACCATGGAAATAATGACTTGTTTCTGTGCCAGGAGTGCCGAAGGTTACTGCACGGGGCGAGACACCTCTGGCGACGTGTGACAGTTTTTGGAGGAGAGGGTTTGCACTCAGCACTTTGATAGCCCCGAAACTAAAGTGTGTGTGACAAGGCACAAGAGACCTGTGTGTGTGTGTGTGTGTGTGTGTGTGTGTGTGTGTGTGTGTGTGTGTGTGTGTGTGTGTGTGTGTGTGTGTGTGTGTTTTATTATCTGACAGACGACGTTGAAAGGAAATAGGTGTTAGATGGAGGGTGCAGAGAGGAGTCATTTAAAGCTGTCAGTGCTTCCTGTTTCCACATTCCAGTGGAGATTTTAGATCTACTCAGACAGACAGAATGTCAGATGCATGATGGGAAGTTTTCATTTCAATTGTCCAATGAAATCATTAATTGCGATGATGATCTAGATCCATGGCACTAAACTTTGCTGCAAAGCAACACGCTGAGCCTTAAGCACGTTACACGGCCCAAGGAGCAGGCCTTCGTGTCAGGCTGGCTGCTGAGTGGATGGGCTGGTGTGTCGAGAGCAGGCGGAGCTGGTGTGAGTGGCAGCGGTGGAAGGGAGGGAGGGGTGGGGGGGTAAACACAGAGAACAGTGGATGAGATGAGTCTCAAATGAGGAGGTAGGAAGTTTGAGGGGGGGAACAAGCGCTGAGGTGAGGACGAGTTAGAGGTCAGTGGACAGCGGAGGGTCATCGAGCCTATTCAAGCTGCCTTTGGGTGGGTGGGGGGGCTACGCCCTGTTAGAGTCCGTGCATCAACTCGGCTCTTTCCTTATATCTTTAGATCACGTTCAAAACGTCCCGGTTTCCTTTCATTGTCTCTGGTGATAGTGTGGTGAGTGTGTGTCCGGTCTGTATCACAGCTCAATCAGAAAAATTCTTTTATTACCCAAGAAGGGTCTGTTGGATACTAACCCATGTTTTATTTCTTTATTTTATTTATATTGCATGCTACAAAACATACTGGACTAGGCCTCCACCCTCGAGGCAGAGGAGCGAGGAACCACCAGGGGAGCCCCCACAGCAAAAGTGGGAATACAAGATGACCGAGGACAGATCGCCGTCAACCTAGCCAGAGGCCAGCTCTCGCAAGCGCAGGCTGTGTCCAGGCCTGAGATCCCCTCCACCCCCCACCCCCCACCCCCACCCCCAGGAGGCGCCCATCGTCCACCAGCCCGTGGAACAGAGGACTCACCCCAAATGCACCAGTGGTGGCACCCATGTGTTGTTTTTTTGTTGTTGTTTTTTTTAAATTTTAGCCCAAACTTTGCAGCTAAAACACTCAGTGGCTGCAACAGCCGCCTGCAGCAAATATAGCCTCTTATCTCATAACCACACTCAAGAGTTAACATCTTATCTTATCACTGTTCTGTCCCGACACCCATCCGGAGTCAAAGCCACTTCCAAAATTTAAGAAAGAAACCAACCTGGATCATTTAATCTTATTAAATTTCAATTAAAAAGGAGCAGTCTGAGTAAAAGAACATTTTCACAGCCAACCGCAGACCCCTTTAGACAGCAAGTGAAGGAAACTTTGCAGAAATAAGAAGACAGATGTCATTATTTATCATCTCAAATCTGACTTATTTATGAGGAAGAAACAGAATGAAATTCTCGGTTGAATTCATCTTGAATTATTTAATCTGAAATGGTTAATTCCATACAAAGCCGAGGCAGATTCCTGCTCTGTTCTGATAAATACTTTATCACACTTCCTAAATCGAAAACAGGCAGCGGAGGAAAAAAGGAGGATAAAAAAGTATAACTTTTTTCCATTTCTTCTGCTTTGTGTCAGGAGGCGTAAAATGCTTTCGCGTTTTCCTCCAACAGTTGACGTTAATGAAAACATCGTCCTCTCCTGCTTTAGTTTACTTCTGTTTACCATTATCTGTCGCATGAAAAACCACCCAAGCGGCTAAAGATGTGACACCTATTTAAGATTACTTAAGAGGTTTTATGAAGCATTTGGTCCATGTTGGATTTTCTCGTAGTCCCAGGCTGACAAAGTCAAAAAGCGGCCTAATGAAAAGGGACGCATCGCTGATTGCAGCTATATCTGGAACCGAGGTGGATGTGGCATCGATTTAACAATTTAGCAGCACCCTCCTCTGTGTGTTTCCATTAGTCACGGCTGAATACCACCCACTTTCCCGCTTTCGTTGCCTGAAAACACACACACACACACGGAAACAAACACTCGCACACACACAAAAGTGCTGAGCTGCTCTCAACCATCCTTGACCAAAATTTACACAATTAAAACAGATCCTGGCGTGGTGGTCAGCTGACACAAGGACACTCGGAGAGCGTTGCTGCTGAATACACCTTTTATTTTTGTGACTCAGTGAATGTGCAGGCTACGGTGCAAGTATACAATATTGTGAATATATTTGTTTTCGCATGTGTGAAACATCTTTGCTGCATGTACATTTGTGCTAACCCAGATACCAAAAACTTGGTATATATATTATTTTTTCTTTATTTATACTGATCATTGTGAAAGTCCTGTTCAACAAAAGGGTTAAACCACATCTGCCAACCTTAGTAATGTTAAAGTGACCAGGATGGTTTTAACAAATTCTCCAGTTAAAGCATAAAGAATTAGCGTATTCCCTAAAGTCACCAGGAGCTTTTGGGTTACATTATCCACGTTTAAAAAAAAGAAATAAACAAATCTTTTCAATATGGCTCAAACACCCTAAATACAATTTAGTTAGTGAAAACACAAGTATCCAGCTGCAGTATATCAGATTTAAATGAAACTACTTAGTTAAAAAGAAATAAGGTATTTTAGGAGTTACTTGGAAGCATTTGAACTTATCCCGCTGAGCAAATGTTAACAGAAAGGTGGCGTCTGTATCTGATCTGGGTAGTAACAATTATGTGCCTGGAGCTGATTATGGATTTCAGAGATCATTAAGCCTCAGTATTTACTCCACTGAGCATTTTAAACCTTATTTATCTGAGACCAGATGCTGTTAGAAAGAGAAAGAAATTTAATTATAGCCAAGTTTATTCATAAACTTGTATAAATAATGTTTAATTAATAAGTTTAATTTGAATGTTGTCTTATCTTTGAAAGTTTTTGAAAGTGCAGAGACTTTTAGCAGCCTGTTTTTGTCTGTCTCATCCTAGAATCAGGAGCGTAATGTTAAAAAACCCTTCGATTCTACATCAGCCATCCTTTGTATTGTAAACTATAGGGTCTGTCCAAACGGAACACTCGGCAGCAAAGGGGCAACGGTCAATTTCAAAAAGTCACAACAACAAAATATAGGTGTCCAGCAGTCTCTGAAATATTCCTCTGATAAATTGTTGGTCAAGCTACAAAGACGCTGTCGACCTCAAGAGTTCGAAGGGCTGTCCCGGTGTTCTACTGTCGATCACAGCGCTGGTGAAACCTTTCCACACCTCAGCTGGTTTGTGGTGTGGGAGAGGTGGACCGTGAAACACTCCGTCCATCCATTCTCTGAGGGTGGACACCGGCGATTCCTGTTGGCCGTCTCCCTTGGTTAGAGACATATTGGACGCGTACGCAGGGGAGGAGGAGCCAGTGGACGCCAGCATGCAGGGCGGGTACTCGGCCTGCAGGGTGCCCTCCAGAGACACGGCAGTGTGAGCGATGGACCAGATTTTGGGCTTGGCTTCTGCGCTTTGAAGGCCTGGGTTGGGATAGAAGGGGGAGTTTTGCTGGTGGACGGGTGTGAGTTTGGGACACTCGGGCGACAGTCCGTCTTTTTTGTCGAGCGGCTCCGTGACGTGGCCGTGCGAGAGGGGCGTGCCTTTACTTGCGCCACTGTCCTCAGGAAAAAACTGCGGCCTTGGTTCACAGTCTGAACCGTCTGACTCGAGCAGGTCGAAGTCCTCGAAGTCGCTCTGCAGGTCTGTGCACTGCTGGTCTGCAACGAGAAATGTGGCGACGCTACAGCTGAGCTGATCAAACAGGCAGAAATAAACCCCGAAGCATGCAGGATGTGCTGCTCACCAGGAACGTCCTTGTCGTTACTGGTTTCCTTCTCAGCGTCATCGCTGTCGTCCTCACAGCCTCGGTCGTCAGAGCTTTTACAAGCTCGTGGCGACCACGTCACCTTGTTTTCCTTCTTCAGCCTCCTGCGGGCATTAGCGAACCAAGTAGACACCTGAGCAGGAAAGGGCCAAAAAAGAACACACACTTGTAAAAACAGTGCAGGAAAAGGGAGACAAATTCAGAAGGATGATGTGTGGCTGAAAGTGACCTGTGTGAGGGTCATTCTGGTGATGATAGCGAGCATTATCTTTTCTCCCTTTGTGGGATAAGGGTTCTTTTGATGCTCCTGCAGCCAAGCCTTCAGGGTGCTGGTGGTCTCCCTGGTGGCATTTTTCCGACGGGAAGCACCATCAGCACAAGAATAGCTGAGGGCGGGAACACCCGAAATGAACACATGACATCCTCAATTAATTAATAAATTACATGATTCATATATGACACCTTTAAAAAAAAATATATAAGGGAAAATCAGAGCAACTAAACAAACAGCCTCTAATTTACCTATATCTTTCATATGGATACTGGCCAAATGGATATTCATAGGGATAGTAGGCAGAGGGCTGTGGTGTCGCAGATGCAGCTCTGTCTTTGAGATCCAGTGTCCCCTGAAAAGTTTTAGAAAATGATTTAAGACCCCCACAAAACAGATTTGTTATTATGTCTTATTGTCTTTTCTTTGAAAATATTATTTAAATTGTGGTGATTGTATTGACAATTAAAAGGCAAATTAACTTACTCTGGAATAGAGAGCGGTGGCCTCACTGGTGTTATAGTATCCTTGGCTTTTTGGATACGGGCCGCTGTAGACTCCAATGGCGGGGGCGAGCTGGCTTGTGGAGCGCAGCGCCGAGTGTGAGGGAGGCGTTCCGGGCTCCAGACAGCCGGCCAGCGAGTTGGATGTCATCAGGAACTGTGTCAAACACGACAAAAATTAGGCTGGATGTGTCACTACGAAAGTCCAGTTATGGGCTGATTATTTTGTTCTGTTGTTTCTCCTCATAAAAGCAACAATTTCAGTAATTTCTAAAACAAGAAAGTTTAAAACGCTCTCAGAATATTGTCGTGATGGTCGTGTTAAAAAGGGAAGGCGCATTGTTAGCTTTACAGTGTGAAGGCTGTCACAGGAAAATAATAGATATGTAAAATAAATAAATAAATGCGGACGGTACCTGCGGTGTGGTGGAGTAGGAGTATCCAAGCGGAGAGTAAGCCATGGCTCCAGGAAGATCAAAAACTGGACTACATCCAGCAATAACCGCGCCAAGGGTACACTTTTCCTCTGTTTGCTGGCACTGGAAACAGCTGATATACCGGTAAAACTTTCAGAATTCAGATATTGTATCTATAATCTACCGCCTTCTCCAAATACGGACGCGCAGTTACGCACGACTTTCATTTTACGCACCGTAAAAACATTCTTCTCAAGTCACCGACAGTTTTTCCCTCAGTTCCACTTCATTCAACCGGCTACTGCGACATTTACGGGACCTCCAATATCCTAATACTAGGTGAGTATGTTTGCAAGAGTGTGTGATCAAAGCGTGCATCTCTCTGCTGTGCGCTCTTTGGTTTTTAAGGCGCGACTCTCTGACGTCAGCCCCGAATCTGCGCGCTCGCTCTGATGTTGATACCAAGATGAAGAAACTCATCTAATTAATTCCCAACCGACTTATAAAGCACCGATGTAGCCCCCTGGAAGTCCCCAGGCGTAATGAGAAAGTGATCAATTCTCCTCTCTAAATAAACATCCACACGGCTGCGCACACGCACGCACACACACTCGCACAACGCTACGGCCGGAAGGGGAATCAGGAACGTGACGCCTTGACACCACATTGACATGGGATGATTGATGACAACCACCTGGTATTAGCATAATCGTTTTGCCCTGTAGTTTAGATAACTTGTCACTGCGGAGAACTCTCCCTGTCACCCACATATTCATGAGTGGGGGAAATTTCATGTGTCCTCCAAGCAAATTAATCAAAGAATAAACACTCTTCACTCCCTGGAGTAAGCACCTTTACCAACTGAGTGACTTGTCATGTATTTAATAATAAAATCAAGCCGTTCATGGAGAAGAAAAAATGTTTCTTTCATCCATTAACCACTCTTTTATATAATTTCATCTCACATTCTGAGCGTGTGTATGATAAATGAGCTTGCACATACTTTCAAAAATATCATGAGTCAGACATGATAAGGCAAGTGTGTAAGGTAACAGCAAATAAAGAGCAAGTATTTGATTATTATCTATTTCTGTGAGGAAGAAACATCAACATGAGTGGTGTGCTTTAGATCTGCCTCTGGAAATGATATTTTTATAAAACTAAAGTATGATGACACTTTGGCTGAGAGTTGACCATAGATCAATGTTTGAGTTAGCCAATAAAAACCCACTAAAGTGTCTGGGATGGACTCCAGCACCTCCTACACTCCTAATTAGATGTGGATAGAGTGGATGGATGAGTCAAAAGCTAACCCATCATTATAATCTGCTTTTACATTTTAACATATCTATGTGTTGCAGACAACATGATGTTTATCCTTGTTGAATACACCTGACACATTTGTTACCTGACGACATGTGAAATTCAGGGTTTCATCACAAAATCACACTGATGTTTTTCATAAACCAAAAAGGTTTTAAAAGAAATTCTACTTTTATGATATTTAGCATTGTAAAGCATGTTGTGGGTGAACATTTTACTCATATGTTCAATATAAATTGAAAGTCCTTTTTCTGGTCATTAAGTCAAATATTCAGCCTTTTTCTTTTTTGTAAATTCGATTGTTTTCTTGTATGTGTTGTTTTCTGGCTCAGACTTTGTCTAAGGCTGCACCCTCACATTGGTACACTGAAGTGACCTCTTTGCAGGGTGCCACCTCATGAAAAAGCAACAATCATGGACATTCAAACACACGTGTGCTTGTGTGTGTGTGTGTGTGTGTGTGTGTGTATGTGTGTGTGTGTGTGTGTGTGTAAAAAAACACATCAGCAACCACATCTGCACCACCCTCTTCCTGTCTTATTAATTAAAAAGTAATTGAAAGGAATGCAAAGAATTCAGATTGGAGGATGTGAAGAGAAAAAGAAGAGAGATACATTAAAAATGAGCAAACCCACACGAGGAAAAGAAAAGGACTAAAATGAAGGAGGCAAACTTGGGAGTGAGGGAAGAAAAATCATTAATAGTCAGGGGATCTGAAATGGAGCGAGGGGATGTGGAGGGGTAAAAGGACAAAATATTCCCAGTGCAGCCAGAGTAGGGCTGGAACAACAGAGCTGCATGGCTAGAAAGCATCTCCGGCCTCTCCGGGGAGAACGCATCTGTGTACCGGCGCTTGACTGACATTCCATTTGTCCTGTGAAAGGTGCTCATCCAGCGAACACGCTCCGACCGTCGCTCCCTCATCTGTGGTCAAAGCTCCGCAGATGAAGTTATCGCCTCATGCCGCCGTTCCACGGCTTTACACAAAACACACATCAGTCACAGAGCAGCGCAATTTGTTTGGCCTCTGACAATGAACACGGCTGTATTTAATCTTGGTTTTTATGTAGTTTATGGAGGAGATAAGTTGTGAGATGTAGATGAATGAGTGGACTGAGGTTTCATCTGAATTTAAATAGAACGAATATAAAGAATACATTCAGATGGAGATGGGTAGATGATGTTATTTCCTTCTTTCTGAATATTCAATAGACTACTTATATATTAATATACGGTGTGTTTATAAATTCATGAAATTCCTCCAGTATATATTTCTTAAGGCTCTGGGTTCGTTAGACCGTGATTACATCGTACTGATCTTGCTCCCGCCGCATCAATCATTCATTTAAGATGCTCCACAAAAAAAAAAGGGAGGAAACACATTGTTATTCCCCCCATCCTGCACCCAGCTCAAGCTCTTGTGCAGTAGGTGGGGCTTGGGGTTAATGACAGAAGCGTGTTAATGTGGGACGTGGACGACGGTGAGGCGGCGAGGAAAGTGTTTGGAAGGGAGGACCAAACAACTCCGATCACAAGTTCCTTCAATCACAGCGCCACATTTGAATATTTTCCCACCTTAAAATCTGGAATCTATGCAACTTTAATCGCTTTTTAACGTGTAGATGCTTTTTGAGCCTTTTCTTGGACTTCATTTTTTTCCCCTCCACCAACAAAACATTAACGAGTTGTTCTGAAGCAGCCAAGTCAAGATTTGAGGGCATCAAATCGACTCGGTGAGCACATCGAGAGGGTTTCTGCCTCACTGGGAGGACAACATGCACATGCGTTCTCCTGGAGTCAACTTGAAGCTGCAGCTATTAGACTGTCGTCGTTACGCTCCTAAACTAGAGCCACAAACTGAACCAAAGGCAGGAGAGACAGATCAGGCCTGTAGGCTGGAGTTAAAGTCAATGGAGCCATCAGACAAACGAGAACCTAACAAGCCAGTCTGATGCTGCGTTAGGTTTGCAACCAACTGGCAGAGAAGGTGGTGAAGAGAGCGGCTTTATAAGCCCAGGTGGAGCCTGGTAATCACATGATGAGCTGCAGGTGAGCAGCCCCTCCCGTCCTGGAAAACCAAAACCAAACACAGGAGGAAACAAAAAGACCAGGCACCAGAAGGCAGAGAAGAGAGGTGCCCCAACACTCCCCAACAGCCCTCAGCAGAGGTTAGGGGTCCATCCCAGACATGAGCCAGAGTGGTGCACCTGTGAATTTTGAGTTCAAACCCCAAGACCTGGTCCTCCTTTCCCACTGCAGAGTGCGCAGGATAGGATCAGATGACCCGAATCATCACGATGATGATAAAATGATGTATGTGACACCGCTGACCTCAGAGAGGGTTAGGGTTGGGGTTGGGGTTGGGGTTAAGGATAGGGAGGCCTAAATGAGGCATGCACCCTTTATGCTAAGCTAAGCTATCAAAGTCTGGGTCTGCACGACAGCCATGAGGGCTCTGGTGACCTGAGTACCAGCAAGTGTTCCATCTTTTCTGAAGCCTCTGTCGTGTAGCAAAATGAGCCAAGAGAGGAAAAGACAAGCAATGCTTGGAGCACAAGGAAGAGAGGGGTAGCCCGATCTATCCATCACAGCCAAGCCACTGCTTGTTCGGCACCATACCGCCGTCCAAGTACAAGTGCAAACCAGGCTTGGTCTGATCCACAAACAAGGTTGCCAACACCAAGTGCCTGTCTGACCACTGAGCAGCAGCCATGCTATCTGCTGCTCTCCAGCTCACATCTAATAAGAGCTTGATGGGAGATCTGGATCTGCTGAGCTCCAAGTGGGATACTATAAATGCCCTGGTCTTCCTCATCAATGATGTAGGATATGAGAACAGAGACAAGCTAACCCTCTTAGCTGCTCTGTGTGTGTGTGTGTGTGTGTGTGTGTGTGTGTGTGTGTGTGGACAGAGATGGAGAAGGAGACAGGGTTAGGCTACAGGCAGCTCTTAAGAGTGTGTACAGTTTGCGTTGAGCCCTGAGAGGCTAGCTGTATTCCTCCCCATCGCTTCCACTTCATTACTCCGGGAGAGCGGACATACATTATTCAGCTCTTCAAGCCTCGGTCCGCAGGGACCGATAGAGCCTTTAACAAACACTTTAACCTCAACTCTCTCACTGATCTGTTACGTTATCTGTTTATCTCCTCATTCCTCATGTGTTTTCACAGTTTCTTTATCGCTGTCTGCCACATCATCATTAGAATTCAGCATATCTTTGCGCTTGAGTTTACATTTCATTCCCTGAAATCTCAAGATACAGACTGGACTTTTAAACAATTAAAACAATGTAGAAATCTATTTCTTGGGTTAATCTGAAAGGGATCATCTGTGTGTGTTCAATTCAGGGATGTTTTAACCCAGAGAAAGAGATAAAAACACTAAGGACACATGTCCTTCAAAATTCATGATGTGCCATTCGCTGCTATAGGATCTTTTGATGGATTTGTATTTTTCTTTAGTCACCTTGTTCTAGTGCAGTTCTACAAAGACAATAATCCAGCAATGTTCTAGATCCCAGAGCTGTAATAATGAGCCACCGCTGTTGCTAAACACGTTTTGGAGAATGTCTTTTATATCTGAGATGAAAGAATAACGATGGCAGATATATGAGTTATTTTTACTGTTAAAGCGTTGGAAGGTGATATTTATTCCTCTTTCACAGCTTCATATTTATCAAAGGAAATCGCACT
The DNA here is from genome assembly GCA_016586285.1 of Arothron firmamentum. Lineage (NCBI taxonomy): Eukaryota > Metazoa > Chordata > Actinopteri > Tetraodontiformes > Tetraodontidae > Arothron > Arothron firmamentum. The sequence continues at coordinate 1,262 of BJFM01001977.1, read as the reverse complement.
TTATCGATCCCACAGGGTGAATTCCCAGTTTTCCCAGAAGAACGTAAATTAGGCTAATCAAGATTACCTGCTTCTCTATCAGTGCTGCATCAACAATTATCTGCTAATGAGAGGAGTTTTTTTTTCCTCAGATGAACTGATGCTGGTAATGTTGCTTTTTATGAACAGTAAAAGTCTTAAATCCAGATTTCTACATGAGTCTGTCAGGTGGTTTTTGGGTTTGTTTGTTTTTTAGTACATCTCAAATTCATTTCACTGCAAACAGTGTTGGACCTGGACCTCAGATGAAATACTTAGAGGTTAAAAGTAGAAACTGGAGCCAAAACCTCTCAGCAGTGTTTCAGGAGTGTTGCGCTGCCTTAGACTTCAAGTGCCATCATCTGGTGCCTGAGAGAACTACAACTTATTCTCTCTCTGTGTGTGTGTGTGTGTGTGTGTGTGTGTGTGTGTGTGTGTGTGTGTGTGTGTGTGTGTGTGTGTGTGTGTGTGTGTGTGTGTGTGTGTGTGTGTGTGTGTGAACTTGCGGTTATCGCTAAGCGGGGCTGAGGAGGTCACTGCCTTTTGTAACTGACCAAAGATGCTACATCGGTCTGCTTGTCTTTCATGCATCCATTCAACTGCGGCTCCAGATCTCGTGTGGTGACCCAGGCCGGACCTCCCAGGCAACACTGACCACCAGGAATGTGCAGCCCAACATCAACATCAACATCGGCATCAGATCTAGATTTCTGTTGTAAGATGTTTCGTCTTTTGTCTGCTTTGGATCAGGCAGCTCTTCTTAATGATAGAATGTTATTCATTGGCTGATCTGGACTGACTGATGTTCGCTTTCACTCTGACACCATCTGATCCCCTGATAGCGTAGCCCAGCATGCGTTTGCTGACTGACAGACGACCGCATGAGCTTTCACAAGGAATTAATCCACACCAAATTATTGAAAACTCATGCTAGGTGGATGACGTGTGATAGCAGTCGATTAAGTGCTTCTTTGTGGAACATTGACAGTCCCTGGAGACTGGCGGGGGCAATAATTTCCTCAGATTGCTCCTGTGGGAACCAGGCTGCTGGTTTTCTGTGTCCACTCCAATCACGTCACTAATGGAGAGGTGGGTAAAGCATCTGTGACAGTGGGAAACGAGATCTCTGCTCCCCGAGCGTCTGTGTGTGTATGTGTGTGTCCTTGCAGATAAACAGTTGGCAGGTTTCTTATTTCCTCGTGCACGTGCACGTGCACACACACACACACACACACACACACACA
>BJFM01001976.1:81914-98632 GCA_016586285.1 Arothron firmamentum | reverse complement strand
AAAAAAAACCCCAAAAACAAACAAACAAAAAAACCCAAAAACTTAGGTTTCTCGCCTACAACCTAAGAAGCCAGTGTTCCGAGGCTATACCGAACAGAATATCCTGTGCCTTATGCCGACATGTTTTCACCCAAGTTGTTCCAAATTAGTCTGTATTGCAAGAAAGGTTTTGGGCACACTGCAGAAGTGTGTAAAAAGAATTGCTCTTTTCAACATTTGTTACGTGTATATGCTCCACCCGCGGTGCGTGTTGCTGTTTTGCCTTCTTTGCTCATGGCTGTGTTCCTGCCCCCACAGCTACAGGACTAACGTCCAGGTAGGCTGTCAGTGAGCAACGCCCGGAGCAGTGACTGACAGCTGAGGCAGGTGGGTATCAGTCAAACTCAGGGGTTCGCTGAAACCTGATACTCTCAGTCTCTTCTCCACCACTGCTGCTCCGTAAATGAGCTCACCCACTCTGCAAACTGCACCCTCAGTGACATTCAGCTGCTTTTTTTTTTAGAGCTTTAGTGAGGGCAGATAATTTTTACCCACGTAGGTCAAGGGGTGTACTGTATATGGAATGCTAAGACAACATTAGGCTAAGGGCTCTGCACAATTTGTGAGCTGATACAGTTGAAGAAGTAAAACTTATTTACTCATTAGTCATTAGACATTCTTATATTTCTGTATCCAATTATTGCAAACATATTTGAACATTATATAAGAGATGCCTAGACGGAGTTAAGAATTATTGTTTTTTAAACTTGATCAGTGTTTTGTTTGTATTTTTAAAAACAAGAGTTTTTTCCTTCTTTAAGCAGCCACGTTTTAGTCATAAAGAACTACATAGTTGCATTTTAATTTGACAGCAGTCGACAGCAGTCGAAAAATGTTATAATAATTTACCTTTGTTGGATTTTTATTTGTTTATCTTTTTTTAAATTTTGAACAGGCAGGATTGCTTTGTTGGTTCGGTATATCATCCAGTGTGGACAGGGGTTGGTCCAGTTGGGGATTTTGATTCCCTAATATAAAACTGGGGGAGTTTGTCAGCATAGATGTGAATTTAACACTCTTGTAATTTAGGTAATAGCTTCCTTCTATAGTATCATTAATTGAAAATTTGGCAGGAGTGTGACACAGTTGGCAGAAACTTGAACTGAATTCTTCTTTTTATCTTCCTACTACTGGCCTAAATCTTCAAAGCCCAGAAACACAAATCATGTTAAAGTATGAAGTGTATTATTAGATTTGGGCAACTGCTCTGTGTACCTTAAATCAGCACAGGCACAAGGTAATATCCAGATGCTTCTAAGGTTAATTTCATGCATTAACATTGTAAGTCAGTAACATTTCTCACAAACACTTGAACATAAACAATGCCATTTAATTGTCTTTAAATAGCAAGCGATAACCTCAGTGTTTTTGTCACCTACACACTCCTGCTACACATACTATTAAATTTATAGCTGTAGGTAATTATATTAAGACCTTTGCCTGCTTACCAATATGTTCACTTTAAAGATGAAAATGTGTTTGTTATACTTAGATATCAACTTCTTTTCCTTTTTGTACTCTTGCAATACCACTTTGGTTCATTCAGTGCTGTCTGTGTGATCCTCAGGCATATTAGCAGAAGTGCAGTAGGGTGAGGGGCGTCACGGGCAGAATTCAGCTGGACAGCCATGCTTACACTGGCCAGTAAGCTGAAGAGAGACGATGCCGGGAAGACGGGTCGTGCCACTGGAGCCCCTGAGTCCGCCCACAGGGTTTCGATCAGAGACCGACTCCTTACCAAAGGTACTGCAGCCATTGCCGGAAAAATTATATCATTTTGGAGATACCAAGTTAGAAGTTTTCTGTTTTATTTTGGTTATTGTTTGAATGTGTACAATTTGCACTACTCCCACTTCCCAAAAAGGTTTTATTTTAATATTCTTCTTTTATCTTAACTGCAGTCCTTATAAGTTTGCACTATGGTTCTGTCACGGCACGTTTCAGGAAAGTCCATCTAGTTTTCTTTAGCCTGGAGCTCTGTTTGCTTCTGACAGGCCTTTTGTATGCATGAATCATAGGAGCACAGTCACTATCTGCACAAGTGAAATAAAGTTACACTCGGGGCTACAGTCATTTGGATACCATTTTAAATCTATACGTCACCACTGTTGAGCAATTATGATTGGAAATTTTAAGCTTTCACCAAAATTCTGGCATTTTTTGCAAGGTACAATCTAATGAGCAGGTAGGTCTGTAGTAAATAAGTATGTTTCACACCTGTAAAGACGTATTTAAAGTTTGAAGCTATATTATATACTATCTATCTTTCTTTGGATCTTTCAGTTGCTTCTTTTACAACCAGGAAGAGGTTTTTGTTTGGCTGCTTCCAGGCAGTCCAATTTGCCAAACCGGTGAAACACCTGCTCTCGGTTATTTTAATTGTTTTTAACTTTTCTGGTTTTGGCACAATATAATTTGTTTTCCTTGTCTGCTTTCCAAATCCAACACCTCATACTGTGTTTTTGTTGGGGTTTTTTTGTTTTGTTTTTTTTTTTAATCAGGGATTGCTGACAGTTGTGGTTCTGTAGTCTGATGTTTATGTGTAGGGGGAATAAAAAAGATCTTATTAACGGATGAAACACACAGACCATGACAAAAAGAAGACAAGTCAAAAGAATGAAACGTACAACAACAATGTTTAGGTTTCCCACAGATTTCCTCCTTCCCTTTATTTTCACCAGTTTCACTTTTTCATTTTGTCTCTACAGAAGTTGCAGAACTTGAAGCCAATCTTCCTAGTAAGTGAAGTCCATTTTAGCCATGTCAGACTGTTTAAACTGTAACACAGATGGAAACGGATGAAAATAATCAGTTAATAATTTGACGAGGAGAAATTAGTGTAACTCCCCAACTGTTAAGGGCGTCTGATAGCCTTTTTATTACCAACAGAATTGAGGAACTGTAGATGCCCTAGCTGCAGTCTGGAAACCTGGCTTTGTGCCTTGACTCTGGACTTGATGTACGTCACTGTTGGACATCCATTAAAAATGGCAGACAGGAGATCTGTTTATAGAGTGAATTCAGGTCTCATGAGAGAATCACATGTATGGCCATATTTGTTCTGGTGTTTATAGCCCATGTTAGTTGAATTTATTTATTTATTTTACAGACTCATTAATGAATGCAGAAACGCATTTCTAGCATAAATGAATGACAATCAATCTGAATCACTTCAGACATGCAGACAACATCAGTATGCCTGGCATAGGCATCTCCTTTATTTAAATGCATTTTAATTAACATCACAAAGATGATTTAGTCTTAAATGTGGAGCAAATGAAAAGAACACTACTGATGTGCTGTTAGCCTTCATTAATTTAAAACATTTTTTTTTAGATGTCAGTGGCTTTTGCGTTTAACTTTTGCAGTTTAACTTTATGTACACTAGGAGGCGACGTAGAGCCATATGGTAACAAATCAGAGTTTGTGGCTTGAACAAATCTTACATAATTCCTTTAATGATAGTATATATTATTGAGTTTAGTGATGAATATCTATTTTTGCAGCAAGGTTTTCTGAAAGCATTGATTGTAATCAATTTTCCATTTGTTCATATTTAGGTACATGCAAAGCCAGTTTCCCAGATGAGGACAAGCTGCATCATTTTCAGCTGGCAGTGTCTCCTGGTGAGTCAAAGTTATCTGTTCACTTTTTATTTCTTCAATAAATGACACCGTTTGCAGTCTTAATACTGTACAAAAAGAAAATCCAAAACAAAACTGATGAATTACTGTATATGTTTTTTGTTTACACTGAGTTGTCTTAATGAGAGGATAAGACGAGAAGATCTTGCTTTAAATTTTACCAGGATATTTTTTGCTTTCATAACAAGACGGGCCAGAGTGAGTCTGCTACCTGGTAATATCGTAGCGCTTTCCTGAAGTTACACACAAACTGAGAAGTTCTTTATTTGCGGTGATGTAGAAACCATCTTGATTTAATGTCTGCAATTGTGTGACTCAGAGAGCAGATGATGGGGTAGCTTTATGTTCATGGATCAAAGGAATGGAGGGAAATTATAATCATTTTCTCCAATCAGTCTGGGTGATGGTGACCTTCCCAAAGCTACGGCTGGATTCATCTGTTTTTAATGAGTTAAAAGCTCAAATGCATTTTCTCTCCTCAGAAATTGCGTGGAACAAATCGCAAATTAAGATTGTAATGTTTTTCTATTCAGTTGTAAATATAGGGCTTTCTGGATGCGCTTTCAAGGTGGTTGTGTTGCTCTTCTTGACTATAATTTGTGGAGAAATTAACCTACCTGTTCATCCTAGTCACAGATGTATGAGCTGATTTCTCACAAGAATTGCTTTCCTGCCACAGAGGCGTCTATTATTTTTGCTCCGTGTAGCCGTAGTGTGAGGTGTCCCTGTAAAGTCCCTGCGTTACTTTTGTGATTCATCTGTACCGTTTCTACCTTGAGGACACTAAAGTGTGACGCTGGCATTGCTTCCTTTGCTTTGTAAGCAAGATGTGCAGAGGAAAGGCAAAGATCAGCGATTAAAGCGTGACGGTTTGGCGTCACGTTCTGTAAGAAGAATTAGTGGAGATTGAGTTCTCAGAGAAGGACGTCTTCAATTATTCATTACCACATTCTGTCTACCCAAACGTCCACTTCCCCTTTTCTTTTCCTCTCGCTTGCATTTCTGCTTTGTTTCTGTCCTCACTGATTATTCACAGCTTATCATCAGGCTGCATTGATGTGAATGAGTGCCAGTATCTTCAGAGTGTGGATGCTGGACTGTCTTTTTTTGAAGCGGGGAAGGGTAAATGTGGCCCTGCAGGGACTCAGAGCAGGATACAGGTTTGTCCTTATGGATGTTTGTCAGCACAAGGTCTAAACCACCTCAAGGAGAATTTAAAGCTTTATGCTTACGTAGGTGCTTCTTTCCTGTTTGTGCTGTTCTGTTTTATTGATGCTGTTTGGTTTCGTGGTTTAAACATTCAGGCAGTAAAACAGTGGGCTTTGTTTGTGTTTAGCACTAAAGTTCTGTGCTCATGAAACATTTTGAACATCCAAATCCCCCTCGATGAGAACAGCACACTTTATTTTTTATTTGGAATGTGGTGCAGCCTTCCTTTTGTTGGTGCAGGTGCATTTTATTTTATTTTCAGAAGCCTTTTACCACACTTTACTCACACAAGAAGTTTGTGTTTTCTCTCTTTGTGTTTTATATTTAAATATCTTTAATCAAAAATATTCTTCTCCCAAAATGAATGAAACATTTGCTGCTGGTTCAATACAAACAGGAAGCAGTGAAATCAATCATCATTCTCAAACTCAGGGCTGTTGGAATGTCTCCTCACTCGATTTAGCTTATTTTCATTTTCCCATGCAACGGCTCCTCGCCGTGACCCCGTATCCACAGACCCCTGTGTCTCCGAGGAATGGGGACAACAGCACAACTCCGGGGCAAAACATTCCTCTCTGAAATCCAGAGACACCTCCTCGTCGTCAGTTTGTTAGTAACAGTGTCTGCGGGCTTATGTGAAATCCTCATTTTCGTTCCAGGTTATTACACAAGTAAACAGCTTACGTGAACGACAGGGAAAAGAGGCAATTTGGGGCAAACAGCTGCATGTTTGCCATTGTTGGTAAATGTCTGACAAGACTACAATGAAGCAATCTTTTCATCAGAAGATCATCTCTGCAGCATTATTTGCATTATTTTTAAATAAACAAAACATTCTTGGCAATTTTCTTGGAGTGTGTAAATGCAGCATCCTTTTCTAGTATATTTACATCTCCACACGAGTCACCCACTCTGCCTCACGCTTCTTTCCTATAGGGGTAAGAATTGCTGTTTAATCTGAACATAATGACAGATTTCTGTCCTGACTTTCATCCAGTCTTTGTGGCTGTAAAGATAATGGTGATGATCCAGTTAAAGGTTCTGGTTGCTTATCAAGACTTCCATGCTGCTCAAGCTTTGATCCTGACTTTTAATCACACGGTCCAGTGATCAAGTCTGTCTTCTGAGCATGGACACAGTCAGTGAGTCCAGCTTTGTAATCTCAATAAGAAATCTGTATCATACTCCTAAGTACACATATATCATCCGTTATGGGTGATAGAACACCAGCGTCAGTGTTCACGGTTCCATTTTCCTCTTTAATATTCTCACTTCTTTTTTTGTATTCTTGCATATCTTGACTTCAGACCTCATAGCGCTTTGTTGCCACGTCTCTCCTGCCATGTCTGCGCGCCGCTCTCGCTCTGTCTCTCTTGCTTTCTCTTTTATAATGCGCAGAGAGTGTTTGCAGTATAATTAAACTGCACAACCATCATTGTTGCGGTGAATGGAATCAGTTGGGTTTCACACATCCCCTTTCATGAAACTCTTATCTGGATTTGCTCAGCATTGTGAGTAGAGTTTAGGGGGTGGATTGAGCATACTGATGGTGCTCGCAATTTTACGCAATAACCTCGCTTTGAATTATGTTGAAGGTGTAATAGATGATTGTGATTGTGTTGCCATGGAGGATGGTAGCCCTGAACAAAACAGATCAAAACACTTGTATGGCTTCACTACAACAGTATCCAGATCATTCTGTATTTCTCATACTAGATTTGATTGTGTACATAATTGGACTTTTCTCATCTGGTAAGTGTAGTGCAACTATGGACTTATTTTTGATCATACTGTTGAGTTTATTTCGTTACTCTTAATTTTGACTGAATTGTCAAGTTTTGGTTTTTCTGTACTGAAATATTGAGATCTTTTGTTTTTCCAGATGAGGGTTACTACCAAAGTGGAAAGTTCCATTTTGAAATCGACGTCCCCGAAGCCTATAACATGGTGGTAAGTGATCTCTTTGTTTGGTCTGTTTGTTGTCTGTATTTGTTCCTCCTCCTGTTTTTATTATCACACAGGTGTTATCTCTGCTTGCCCCCGTGTTTTTGTGTTTCTTTGCGTTTTGTGTCTGCACTTTTATGCACGTGCATGTACAACTTAAACTTTATACTCACAACAACATTTTCCAGCCTCCTAAAGTGAGATGTCTGACCAGAATATGGCATCCAAACATCACAGAAAATGGAGAGATCTGTTTAAGGTAAAACTCCTCTCTACCTGTACAACTTATAGATCTTCCAACTTTCTTTGCCATCTTTACTTTGTAACATTTCTCTGATCAGTTTATTAATTCATTTAGTACCTTAAAAAAAAAAAGGTTTAATGGCCTGATACGTATGTAAATATGACATTTTTTCACAGAGAAAACTGTCAAAACGTTTCTTCAGTGCAATGCTTATAATATGAGTGCCTATTTCTTCTGTTCTCTCTTTTCTTTATGTATCACAGTTTATTGCGGGAGCATTCTATTGATGGCACAGGCTGGGCCCCCACCAGAACATTAAAGGTATGTCATTTAAGAGGAATTGTCTTTGTATGCTGTTGTTTGTTTGACAGCATTTAAGTTTTTTTTGTTTTTTTTTTTAATTGATAAAACTGCAGGTAAAATTATAACCATATTATGGTAGAAATTAAGTTGTTTTTTTTAAATAATGGACTATGTAATGCGGCACTAGCAAACTGGCAAAGTGAGGGTCAGGGCAGGACACCCTGGAAAGTCTCCTGCAGAGCTCCGTGAAGGTAAATTTCACCATGAAAGAGTTTTGTTCTGCATATAAAAGAGTGCTCTGACTTCTGATGCTTTCCTCTCCACTCAGTTAAACACACTGTGCATAGTGATTAGAAAGGGTCTATAAAGATGGAAACTAGGACATCCTTCTTTTAAGCTTGAAATTTGACGAATATTGTTTTTGAGTGAGTGGAACTGAATACATTTGGACAGTGAAGTGACTTTGAAACATTCTAATACTGTTAGACACTGTCAATCTAATGATTGATTGAGTGATTGAATAAAGAACAATTTTTGCACACTTGCTCTTTCGCATCATTGCATTGTCATCACGTCAGGTCTTCATGTGACTGGGGTCACATGAAGGTCCCTCACTGTTGGTCTCAGTCATGCAGCGCTTCAGAGTGCATCAATGCAGAACTGGGACAATTTTAGAACCAGCTGAAACCTGCAGCCAGAGGCTTTAATTTTTAAAGACCTTCATTGTTAACCAGCAATAGGAGGAGCTACTCAACTGGAACGTGGTCTTTCCAAAAAAAAAAAAATAAATAAATTGGAAATATAAAATTCAGTGGATTATAAAGAAATGTCAATAGCCTCTTTGCTCTACTGACTTCTACGTATGTATGTGTACGTGTTGTGAAGCCGTGTAACTCAATCTGTTAAAAACAAAGTGGCTTTTTATTTGAAGCAGCCATGCTGAATTGAATAAATATCAAATGTCACCAGATGTCAACAGTTATATCCACCAGAAAAACAACTCATCTAAATGCTAACAATAATACCAATAATTAAGCTGCATGCAGATATCTGAAAATCCCCGACGTCCCCGTCAGCTAGTTTATATGCTGTTTCATCATCTCTGACGTTATCTATGGAAACCAATGGCATCGGAGTTTACTTTTACAGCACCTAACAGTGAATTTCTCCTGAGTATCCCCAACATTGAATGTGCTCAGCAATCTGAATGCAAATATTTATTATTTATTTGACTACAAAGTAATAACCTTTTCTGAAAGATCGTCTCTGAGTCACCAGTTAAACCTCTGCAGCTCTATGCAAAGAAATCAAATTAAAATCATGTACCTGTATTTTTTTTTTCTAAAATGTTTTTCGATACTCTGGCTTTTTGAGACTCATTCCTTCTTGGTCTTAGTTCTTTGCGAGAAAAGCAGCTTTGCGTACGGCTGTTTATCTTTGCTGTGTGTTTGTAGCGGGAATCATTGAGTTGGGCTTAACACACACACTCCGTCTCCTTACATGCTCATGTGACCTAAGTTGAAATGGAAGCTAAAGATGCAGTTCTAATGAGCTGTTGGTACTTTTCTCCTGTCACAAAGTAGTTTTGCCTCTTGTTGATGCTTTTGCATGTTAGCGTGTTCAGAAAGAATATTCTGGGATATGCTCAAGGACGTGTAAAACTGGTTGCAGTTTTTCCACCTGGGCTTGACAGTTGTCAGATTGTATCCTCGTCGAAACGCAGTCTGACATTTACTGAAAGGAAAATGTGAGTGCGGCCATAAGCGTGACAGTAGTGCTTGAATTCATGCAATTTCACACAAAAAAGTGAGGCAAAAGTAAGTTGTGAGTCAGAAAGGTTTGTGTTAGTTTTCCAGTGGGTGTTGATGTCCCTCTTCACGAGTCGCCACCCTCCACTTCAGCCCACGCACATACGCAAATACCTTATGAAACTGTTTTTACTTCTTTTATTTCCATAAATGGCCTGTAAGGGAAATCATACGCTGGATATGCTTATGCAGGGCGATGTGGTGGGTTTTCAACCATGGGGTCCGCAGTATGATGCATGAGTGCTGTGTGCAGACCACTGACCGAAACAACCAGAGAATACACACATAGAAGGAAATGACACGGACACTAAATTCACTGAGTTCTCCCAGTTTGCATGTCTTTTTAACAGCAGACGACAGGCACAGCTGCAGAAAATACACAGCCGTCTCCCTCTTCGTGTAGAAGCACCTTCCAGGGCGCACCCACACTGAGGGAAAGGAGAGCTGCAGTGTCTCCAGTGGATATTTCAATTTTGTTTGTTTGTTTTCACAGGATGTCGTGTGGGGTTTGAACTCCCTGTTCACTGTAAGTTTTTGGTTGGTTTAACTTTATTACTGTGGATGGTTTTTTGCTTTGTTGCTTAGATCAGTTATCTTCAGAGTTGCACAGTTTTTGCTCCAAAGTAAGCAAGAATTCAGAGGATTAGCTAATTTAGCCACAAACTTTACGAATTGCAAGCTTGCATAAATCATCTGGAGTTTTGTAAGGTTTTACGCTTACCCTGAAGACCTAACGGTGATGGTAATGGTGACGGTAATATGTGTTGAAGCTTGGCCATGCCCCGAATCTTTCCACTTAATCAAGGAACAACCTCTCAGGCGAGAAGGGTTTCTTTTTATCTCCCTAACACTCTGCTTCTTGTCTCCCATGCTTTATCCAGTATCTCTGGGGCAAAGGCATAATTAGGCGGCTTGTTTGTCCCGGTTGCAGAATCTAGAGTGACACTGCAGACAGCAAGTAGTGCTGAAGTGGGCAATATCGCCCTTAACTGGGCCAGAAAGTATTGAACCATGGAAAGTTCTCTTTGATGTGGAAATGGTCCTTTCTTGTGTGTGTTTTTTTTGTGATGTTTTATATCTTTGTGTCTATTTTATGCCCTTCTGCTTTGCATCTTCTCCAGGACCTGTTGAACTTTGATGACCCGTTAAACATCGATGCAGCAGAACATCATTTACGAGACAAGGTGAGGCATTACCAAATTAAAAATCACTGGACTGTTTCAAAAACAGATCTAATTTAACCACTATAAATGATCAATTTTTTGTGAGGTACTTACCTACCTACCCGCGAACAACAGTCTTGCATGTGTCATCATGACCCAGTAATCATACATAAACCATGGGTGATGTTGAAGCACAGTGACCAGGATGTTGTCTTTAGCAGCCTTCATGCTCCGGTGCCTTTGTAGGTGGAATTACGTGATGCTGAAAGTGCTCTAATCTGAAAGAGTGGGCTGGAAAGAGCAGACAGCAATGTTTTAAAACAAGACCGGGTATCTCTCTGTGTGGTGCATATGGTTTTATTTTTAGTTTCTTATATGGAGCTTGATAAAGCAGCTCTGCAGCAGCGGTCAGGCTATAACATGCAGTCTCATCAGCACTTGAAACCAGAGCTGTGACTTGCTGTCTTCTTTCTGGCACTACTTTCACTCTTAGACTGGAAGATCTGAGGAGAGAGTTGTTGAATATCTTCCTTGCTTGTTACAAAATACTAATAACCTCAGCTGAAAGTTGAGAACATTCCCCTGTTCTGACTTTTCTCTCTCTTTTTAACTTATGCTTCTCGTCGATTCTCCCCTCAGGTGTATCCAGCAGCGTGCTGATGTTTTCAGTCTTGTGTAGCTCTTTGCTGCCAGCTGAAACAGTGTAACTGCAGGGAGTCTGCAGACCAGGGGAACTGTCGTTAGTTCTGACCGAGTGAAGGTGGACTGAAAGCATTTTAAAACACAATCTTTGACCTTTGGCCTTTAACAAATGCCTTCACATTGTGCATCAGTGTGTGTTCAGTAGTGCATGAGAACGTGACCTCATTTTAGGCAGAGATGGGTAGAAAAGCCGGTATTTCCGATCTAAAGATAATGACTCATCTTCACTTCCAGAATCCAAAGGTTCTAAGATGAAAAGGCTGCCATCTTGAATGTTGAAGAACAGAGTTTCTATATTTGGTATTTGGTTGGTAGAACACAAATGTGACATCCTACTCTTGTGTTACCAGTCTACGGCTGTTCTTCATTTTGGAGTATCTATGTTTATTTATGTGCAGAGAATGGATGTGAAGTGTGTTCATGAGTGCTCACAGGAGACACATGTTAAATGAGCCTACACTCATCAGCTGTAGCGTGTGCGTGTGTGTGTGTGTGTGTGTGTGTGTGTGTGTGTGTGTGTGTGTGTGTGTGTGTGTGTGTGTGTGTGTGTGTGTGTGTGTGTGTGTGTGTGTGTGTGTTGAGAAGTGGTGCTCTTATGGCTCACTGCATACATTTCCTGGTTAAAGTACCTAGAGGAGACAATCCTCACGTCCCCACGGGCAACCGCGGCGTCCAACATGTGAGTGTTTTGAGTTGTTGCATATAATGAGCTGCTGTTGCACATCTGCAGTGTGAATGAACTAATACTGTTAATTAGTCAGATGTCCACCCCAACAAGAACCATTAGTTTCACTCTTGTATTTCAATTTCCACATCTGCATTTACAGACCTCAGCATAACTAAGGATGTTTACTCTTTTATTTGTCTTTTTAACAAAGCAGTGTCTGAAATCTGATTCTTTTAGATCGATATCCTGCTTATACAGTTTCTCATCCCTTCCTTCCCCTGTTAATTAGCAGCACACACTCATAAATGTATTTTGAGTGTGTGCTGCTAATTAATAGATGGTTTTTGTATTGGTTTGTGTATTTGCCCATGTTTTTTATATATCAACATTCATTCTGCTGGTATATTGCGGAAATGGCTGTAGAAGTTTTGCTGTACATGCCAGAATTGTTGAGCTAATTAAAATAGGGCAGAATCCCATTCAGGACACAATCAAGACTGTCCACAGAAATCAGAAGGTCCACAGAAAGTCTGAGCAGTGAGTGGAAGTAGTCCCACACCAGCGCATATGCTCTCTTTCACCTCTAGTGTATGAAAAAATAATAAAATAACGACTTGTTTCCTGGACAGTGATTCACAGTTGACTTCCCAACGTGTCAGGCTGGATTCAGACTACATCTGAGCGATGCCCAGGGATTGATTTAAAGCTCCGTCTTTGTCTGAAAGACTGGGTCTGGACTTTGAATGCTGAAACTTTCTGAACACTCTGCTCCTGTGTTTTTAAAATTTCCTTTTTAGCCATAAAATCCACATTTCTCTGTTGCAGGAACAGATATTGATTTGTGTCATTTTTTTAAATACAGCTGGTTATCCGGGTTGTTTAGTTTTATCTCTAAACAGTCCTGATCTCTATATACTGCTAGGACTTGCAGTGACAAATTTAAAGCAGAAGCATGAAGCGTGCTATTGCTCCCCCTGTTTTAGTCACGCGCTGCTGCTTCTTTCAGTAGCAGATCTGCTTCATCCCTCTTACCTGCAATCAATCGTGACACATGCAGTTTGCTGATGTGGCTTATTAGTGTCAGTGATCCCCATCGGTCTGCGCTCTCCCAGCAGTGTGACAATGAGGCTCGTTGCACCTATTATTGATCTCAACAAAAGCTTCACTGATTATTAATGTGGCTCTACTAACTCATTTAAGAGGCCCTTTGCTTGATCGTTGTGGTTCCATCCATCTTCTAACCGCTTCTCCCTTGTGGGGACACGGGGAGGGGTGATGGAGGGGGAGAGTACGCACCTGGAACAGTCGCCGGCTCATCTCTGGGCCCTATGTGAGCATTTAGGGGCCCGGTATCGTGCTCAAGGGTGCCTCGGCAGAGCTCTCGGGTAACTCTGCACGTTGCACACTAAAAGAGCCAAACGATAGCGGTCGTCACCAACGCCACGTGCGGCCATCTGTGTTTGCTCAGGCGTGGGTAACGGTCGCACATCCGAGTCTAAACAAATGAGGGCTTCTCCTCATTTAGAAAGGTCAGCATATAAACCAACAAAGCAAACATGTTGCGTGTGGCCTTATGCTGTGATAAGGTTGCGTGCAATCTGTTTTTATTTGCCAGTCAGCAGCACAACACCACATCGCGCTTGCTGTGGTAGCCTCACACTGCTTCCACACCAGTTTCCAAGGTGTGTCTGGTCTCACCTTTGCAGCCTTTGTCAAGTCTCTCTACCTGTTTCTCTCCCTCCCTCTGTCCATTCCGCCTCTCTCATCTGCTTTCCGTTTTTAGCAGCTGTCCTCACCCACAGGGTTTTATTTGCATGTGTTTTCCCTTTGCACCCTTTTCGAGTCCCTGATCTAATATGTGGTGGACAGGCGAGTTAATTGCCTTCTGTGGGTGAGATGGGTGGGTGAGGAAACAGAAACTTTCTGTTTTGTTGTTGTTGTTCAGAGCTGTTCAGCTAACACACGACTCACAGAGGAATTTGCAGGTTTAGCCAGACTAAGACCGGCTCTGCTCCAACAGAACAATTACAAGGAATTATACCTGAATATTAGACCCTCTTTAAAGACGGGTGGATGAACCCGGAAGAAATCTAAAGTTGGGTGTAGGAATTAACAGAGATGCTGATTAAATTTCATATCATTAATCTAATAATGTTAACTCAGTTCCAAAGCAGGCGAAAAGCATGTTTACCCTGGTAATAAATCATCCTCATCAAAGCCCCTTCTTGTTTTGGTATCATTTGCTTTTTAATTTGTTTTTTGGCAGCACCCCATATTTAGCTTTGAGCTTAGTAAAATGCAATTTGCAGCCAGCCTGACTCTTATCCGGCTCACTTTTTTAGTTCTTCCTTCGCACTTGTAGCTTTGCCTGTTATAGCAAGGCATCAAAAATACATGTCATTTAATACTTCATTTATTCATTTATTTTTTTTTGAATGAATGAATAATATCTGATCAAATATACTCAACCATATCATCTTTACACTGGAAAAAAAAAACCAAAAAAACCCCTAGCATTGAAATCCGGTGGAGGGAAGGATCCCTCAGCAGTAACGGGCCCCGTCCGTCTGCCCTCTGGGGACAAATACTCATCACAGCTAAAGATTTAGTTGCTGGCAGCTTTTCAAGCTTTCCTGTCAGTTACCCATGTAGCTAGACACACACACACACACACACACACACATCACTCCTCCTCCCTCTCTTTTCTCACGTTCTCAGTCCCTTGCGTGGACACAGAAGCCCCAGTGGTGCGTGACAAACCGGCAAGAGGATCTGGCGTGAACCAGAGCGCTGATGTCCGTGCGGACCGCTTGTATGTGAAATTCCATGTTGGCCAGCAAACATTTGACATCTCCAGATGCTGCATGGTTGGATCTGGTGACAGGGTCATCCGTCAGATAGGACGTAGAGAGGTGGAGGTGCTGCTGGAGTCAGACCCAGATATGGGATTGCTGTGTTTTCACTCTGCCAGCTGAACTGGTTTAATACGCTGTTTATGATACATGTGTAGAAAGAGGAATTGTGGTTAAATAGGTGAAGTGTTCCTCAGACTCAGCAGATCCCTGACAGACTCAGTTTTTTTTTTTTTTTTAATTTATGTGGCAACTTTCATGCATCAAACTGCTTCAAAAGCCAGTAACAAGAAAAGTTGAAGCTACATAAGCTACACAAGAAGAAAGGAAGAAAGTAATATTATAACTTAGGTTTTGATTTTAGAAATCTGAAAATAACATAAAGAGCCATAAAAGTTTGGTCTTTTTGTGATCGTTTGGACATAATCGTTTGGGTTTTTTAATGAAAAGGTTGCCGCAGCGACGCACTGTTTCTTTCTGGTATGAGCAGAATAGATGAAAAGAATAGTGTTATATAGGACAGTGTGTGTGTGTGTGTGCACGTGTGTCTGTCTGTGTGTGTGTGTGTGTGTGTTGCTATGTAACCATGGAAATAATGAAATTCTCATAGTGCTTTCCTTACTGCCAGATTTCTCTCCTGCAGCACGTTTACTGTTGTTTCTGTTTGATTCTCACAATCTCTACGTTTTCTCTCTCTCTCCATCTCCAGGAGGATTTTCGGAATAAAGTTCAGGATTACATCAGGAACTACGCCAGATGATAGCAGCGGTGGCTGTGGGCATCCGCCTGCCCTGACCCCACTGCTGCGCCTGCCTCTGCTCATCATGGCCAGCTGACAGGTTGACTCGTACTTTCGCCTCTGCCCGACCCCACGGCTCCGCTCGCGCCCTCCTGCTCTCCCAGCTGCAATCAACTCTACGTTGCGGGAACAGAATGAGAAATTATAAATAACCTAGGAAGGGCTCACACACCAACACGCTTTGATCATGACACCGATTGATTCGCTTTGATTCCGTCGAGAAGGCGCCACCTCGCTGAACCCGCTGAGGACCAGCGTCGCACACGTTCAGACGTGACGGATGCAAGCAGGAGTGGTTCTAAACAAACGATACGCCATTCTGCTTTCTGGAAACGTAACTAATGGAGAGAGAATCGTTGTCTCTGTCAGTTCTCTGCTCTAGTGCCTGCCATGTTTGTGTCGCTAAAGAGAAAACGCATGAGTTCACAAACACGTAGACAGCATGTGAATGACCACATCATCCCATTCTGGTGACACTCTCCTTGCATGAACACACACACACACACGCACACACACACAACACCACACCTCTGTGTCTTCAGCCAGAACGTATCAAACAGCCACATTTTTAAGCTAGCTAGTTGCGCTATTTCCTCGTCTCT
The DNA here is from genome assembly GCA_016586285.1 of Arothron firmamentum. NCBI lineage: Eukaryota > Metazoa > Chordata > Actinopteri > Tetraodontiformes > Tetraodontidae > Arothron > Arothron firmamentum. The sequence goes on along the minus strand of BJFM01001976.1, from coordinate 82,656 downwards.
GCCTCACCTGTCTCTCTGTTACACACATGCTTCCGTTAAAGGACTGGGAGAGAATGCAGCAGTTGCAGTATACATTTATTTTAATCTGAAAATTTTGAAAAGTATAGTCCGTTTACTGGACAAAAAGGTGCCGTTTGCAGATATAAGAAAAGTTTGGTTTCTTCACACTGCTGGGGACTATTTCTTGCACATTTCTGGTGGAAGCTGAAAAACTGCAGCATTTTAACGCCCATACTGTATTTATTATTCAACCCTGTCGGTAAATCTAAGGGCCTCTGCGTCCAGCCTGTAGCTCTTCCCAGCCGACTGGCTCCGTGCAGGACCGGCAGAAAGCAGCGGGACGGAAAATAACTGCAGGTACTTTGACCTGGACCCTCAACAGGGGCGCAAGAGCAGAACTCTAAATGACTGATGATGCCTGAGCATCGATCCGGAGGACACACACACACACACACGCACATGCACACACTGCCAACACATGTGCCATAGCAACACAAGGGGACGTCGGTGCGTTAATTCCAGACTGCCTCTCGGCGGGCCGCAGCATCAGAACCACCTGCCTGACATCGTAGGATTGTCTGCTCGCTCCTGAATAGTGTTTAGGTGTCTTGGTTTCCCGCTCTGTTTCGTCGGCACGGACACTGAAATCAACATTTCAATTAGAAAGTCAGCGCTTCAAAAGCCACAATTGGACTGTCCAGAGTAAATTCTCTCAGCGCTCATGCCCCCCCCCCCCCCCCCC
>BJFM01001976.1:59401-71169 GCA_016586285.1 Arothron firmamentum | reverse complement strand
GCTGTGCTTATTGTCTGCAGGTCATTAAAGTGGAATCGAAACCTGCCACCAAAAATTTTTAAAAAAAGATTTCCTTTTTTAAGTCATTGAGTTCTTTTTCCCTGTGGTGACGAGTGCTCAGAGGAGATAGAGGATGAGAGGATCTCTTTGTTCTGCAACTACAGAACAGAAAACAGGTCAAACTGTCACTTCTGAGGACATCAGACAAAATGTTCCTTTTCTCCCCGCTTCTTTATTCTGAAAAACTCCAGCATCCTTTCATTCCTCTGGGGGATTCTGGTTGTGTGTGCCAGTGTATGAGTGTGAGTGAGTGAGAGAGAGAGAATATTGATCTTTTTTTCCTCTGCCAACTGTGTAAAATACTTTTTACAAGTTGCGACAATACTGGCCATTAAACTTATTAAAAAACGTCCAATTCCTGCACCATGACTGGTATCACCTCAAGGCCTTCCATTTAAACATTTCAAAAGTTGTAGAGGGACACAAACATGCAGAGAGAGAGAGAGAGAGAGAGAGAGAGAGAGAGAGAGAGAGAGAGAGAGAGAGAGAGAGAGAGAGAGAGAGAGAGAGGAAAGAAGATACTCCGAAATTCTTTCCGGCTTCTGTTGAAGCCCAGAGGGACCGATGAGCCTGCAGAGGCAGCATCAGTAGTGATGCTCCGACTGCAGTAAAGAGCTTAATGAGGGGAACAATTCATGCCGTGCGGCGTGTGCACGCATCTGTACACATCTGCATCTAAATCAAACAAAAACCTGCGTGTAAACGTTGTCAAACGCAAGGAGACATCAGAGGCGGAATTCTAACAAACCGGAGCTGCAACAACAAAGTAAAAGAGGTTGTGAAAGAACTAATGTGGAGTTTTCTTCTCTGTGGCAGCAGAAGGCAACGAGTCTGAATAATGACGTGGAAACTGGAAACTACCTCCATCAAATTTGGAGGAAAAGTCAGATGAATGAACCTGTTGTTAGAACCAATAAACAGGCAGCGAGTAAGTGCTGCAGTCACGCAGCATTCAGGGAGACGCTGGATGTTAGCCGCTCATTAGAGCTGTAAAAACATGCAGCAAATCCATCTCTTAATCACCCACTAATCGGCCGTTTAATCAAAGAGGTCCACAGAAGAGGAGCTTCAATTAGCTTTCCACACTGTTGAGCTCGCTTTTTTTTTTTTCAAATCCTGGCTTGAAATATGCACGGAACCCGACGTGAGCTCACTCTCAAGAGGCTTTTTAAATGATTACAGACGGCTGACAGGCTTGCATGACTGCTTAACCAAAATACCCCCTCCAACAATTACAGAAGGGAAAAGGAGCTATTTTTAAACCACAAGCCAGCAGCATGTGAGACAAGCACGGAGGAACAGAGACGGACCTTCATTAGGGACTCATCAAACACCGCTGATTGAAGTCCGTGCCGATCATGTGACCTCTGAGGCAGAGCGGCCACCTTTAATCACAGGCGGCGATATTTGCAGCGATAAACAGAAATAGCCACACAGAGAGGATATCTGCTCCTCGGAGAGCTTGGGACTGGTCTGTTTACGCAGGGTAGAAAGTTATTTTTGCCAGTGCTAACTATTGATGCATAATGCAAGAGAGGTCTGCAAGCAGGCTTTAGGGATGGAGCCGAGCTGCCGCCGTGCTGAGCATGGCAACAGCGTGCCTCAATTAGCCAAACGGCCCAACAGACCAAGCGGATGGACGGGAAGGCCGCAGTCAGGCCAGATGCACCGACTGAAGCCAAGACGCTCGCTTCACACATATTCACACGCAAAACTGCATCCCTGTGAAGCTCCCGGACCTTCTTTATTCATTTTCAGCTTTTATTTATTATTTTTTTTAACTATAAATGTGAGTCTTACTTCTCCAGAAAGGATGAGCAGACACGTCCGTACCGTTTGGTTTAAACTGAACTCAAACTGCTGCAGACGCGATTCGGATAAATAGCAATGTTCTGTAAAGAAAGATGAGTCATGTTTTATTAATCCTTTAGAATACCAATCGGTTGTACTTTTGTAATCTTTCCACTCACTGAAATAGAATTTTAGAGCCAGTTGCTTTGCAGACGTTCTGTTTTATCTGCCTGCCAAAGTAGCTCAGCGCTGCTTCGTAATTACACTTCTTGTCATCTGCTTGAAGCAACTCAAATTGTTACTTGCTTTGTGCAGAGACGTCACCGACGCTGACTAACTCAACATGATGGCTCAGAATAGGCTCAGAGTCTTGAAATGATGTGGTTTTTGTCTGTTTTTTTCCCCCTCTCCAGCAGTTCTCATCAAATCATGTGGAATCAATTTTCTATTACGGGCTCTCAGCAGCCATCATGTATGCACGTTCTTCAGCCCGGGTGGAGGCTAAATCTGCCCATCATTGATGGTAAAGGGCAATGATCTATAGGTGAAATTCATTCTCTTCAGTGACTTGAGTTTAAGTGGGTTTAGCAGTTTCTCTGCAGATATTTGAAGGCGTCTCCACAGTCTCCAAAGACTTGGTTGAACTCTCAGAAATCCACAAAAAGTTACACAAATAAGGACAAAACAGCTTTTCAAATCAATATGCAGCATGAACGCTGTGGCCAGATAAACGCAGCAGAGCACAAACCTCAAGATAATTCTGAGATTATGCAAATGAGCCGGTGCATGGATGGGAAAACACCAGCTGTCTGTGAGGAAGTAAACAAGATCTGAATCTGTGCACCGCTCTTCCTCGATGTCGTCGAAAAAAAATATGATGCCTCGCTGTGCAGTTTATTAGGTATTTTACCAGTAAAGCCACCTTGGGAAAAGGATGCTGTTATCATAAAGTAGGTGAAGGGTAGATAAAGATTGACAGCGTCATGATTCAGCGTCAATGCTGGCTGGCTGCTGGAAGTAATGACCTCAAGAGCAGATTTGACCTCCTAAATTAGCCTAATGTTGAATAATTGCCTCTGTTCCACCCGTCACCTTGTTCTACGTCACGTTACTGCCTCTGCTGCTGACGGTGAGCAATAGACAAGCAGGAGCAACAGTCATATTAACAAATAACAGCGCTGATGCCGATTTGCGCTTGGCTGTGTCTGACGCCGAATCGCCTCAGTGATTCAGTTTTCAAGGAATCTACAGGAAATTCTCCTGCTGGATGTTCTGATTTGTCTTCATTTAACAGACTTGTCATATTTTCCATCCGCTCTGCCTCCGGTACAGACCTGCCTCTGCAAGACCAATGTGAATTACAACATTACAACACTCTGCTTGGAATTACGGAGCTGCAAAACTAATGAATCAGGAATAAATTGTCTGCAATTTGTGCGGCCGTCCGTGTCTTTGGTATGTGTGCTGAATCCATTTCCTCTTTCTCCTGCGTACCCTTGACGTGATCTCGATCTGCTCCCTGCGGTTTCTTAATTTAACCAATAATCAATTATAATCAGTGTGAAACAAACGGACTTCTGCTGCAGCGGCGGGCTGAATGTGCAACATATGCATTAGAGTTGGACGCCTATATTCTAACTTGTGTTTCAGAGTCGTGCACACTCAAGGTCAACAGCTCCAAATAAAAGCTGATGTTTACATTTCTTTACTCGCTATTTTCCATTCATTTCCATACCAGCATCAACGGGCATTTTATTATGTATTTCCAGAAGAACCACCCATTTTAGACCTTTGAAATCAATCCGCAGCATTAATGCTGTGGACTGATAACTGCAGCAGAGCTCACACCTCAAGCTAATTCTGAGATTATGCTAATGAACGGGCGAACGGATGGAAAAACAGCATCTGTCTGCAAGGAAGTCAACAAGCTCTGAAACCATGATCCGGACTTCCTCCACTTTAGTCATGGAGATATAAATAAAACCTCAGACAGTCCTTCTGGGTGGGGAGGAAAAATGCTTCAGGGCTTTATAGAATATGTCCTAAACTGATGAATCGAAATCCGTTTTCTTTAATTTCGTGAATGCTGTGGGCCTCGGGGGTGTCTTTCCTCCTGGTCTCATCAGCGTGAGCAGAAACGAACTAATCTGCTCAAGCGTTTCTATGGAATCCTGTAAAACATTCTATCAGGTAAGAATGGCGGAGCTCTGAGCGCTGTGATTAAAAACCAGTTTCATGTGAACGTTGGCGAAGAGCGGAAGCTTGTCATTAAAGATGGGCTGATCTTTGCCAGAATCAAATTTGCTGTTTAAAATTCAATTTCCTTTTCTGCGGAATTCTGTTGTCTGTCGGTTGGATTTCTGCCCATGAGCTCGCAGGACTCCTTGTGTGTGTGTGTGTGTGTGTGTGTGTGTGTGTGTGTGTGTGTGTGTGTGTGTGTGTGTGTGTGTGTGTGTGTGTGTGTGTGTGCGAGACGTTTATGGGCTGGCTCCACACGTGTCCTTTCGTCACATCCTCAATGCCACTGAGGTGTTTGGCCGCAATAAATATTTCACTGACGGGTCGTCTGCTAAACCTGCTAGCGAGATCTGTGATGTTCTCGAGTGATTCATTCAAAAGAACAGATCTAGTGGGTGAGTGAACTATAATCTCTTTCAGAAAGATTTTTTTTCTTTAGCACAGATCGCTGACAATGAATTTATAAGCCAATTTGGTCCCTCACACACACACACACACACACACACACACACCAAAAAAAAAAAAAAAGCTTCTCTATTTAAACAAATCCATGATGGAGCTGAATGTCCAGACTCAACTGCTCAGGAACTATACAAATATCTCAATTACAGTTGGTAATCAAATAAAAATAGTAATGAAAGCAATAAAATAAAAAGTATTTACAAAGTAAATAACCATTACAAAGTGCATGCAGTCAATCTGTTCATAACAAAGTTGATCCAAAGAAAAAAATAAAAAACAAATAAAAACAGCTGTCCTTGTCCTTCTGCTGCACACCAACTGTGCCCTGAGCTTTAATAACATTTCCCAACTCCCAGAAGGCCAAATCTCTGCATTTCTTTGATCGGAACCATGTTCAAAAAAGGGTAAACGAAAGCAGTAGGAGGAGAAGTTTGAACCACATTTGCTCCAGCAGCACATTCACCGACAAAGGCAGATAATATGCCGCGAATTTGGTCTTTACGTCACTTACACACTCTGCAAAGGACAAAATACACTCCAGATGTCAAAGCACCATCCAGAATGAGCCTAAAATCTCCCCTTGCTCTTCTTAAACTAATGGTTCAAATATGTCTGCTGCTGTTGGTATTTTTCTACAGGCCTCTTCAGAACTTCGCCATCAAACGCAGCCGCTTTGACTGGACAAAGCTCCGACCGGAGCAGCCTGTGTGACGGCAACGCAAACATTCTAACTGTCCTCTGGTGCTGCAACAAAGGCTGCAGCTTTTGTGTCTCTGGTGCCTCCGGATTCTTTACGCACACTCTCTGTCTGTTCTCTCTCGCTCATCCGATATCTAATCTGCTGTTGGACAGTGATCAAAATGTAGGGTCAGTGTATAGATCTAGCTGGAAATCAACAGGGTTTCTAAACTAGCTAAACTCTGCCTGCTTTGGACAGAATTGTTTTAGAACAATTGTGTCAAAATGTGTCTTTGGGTCGTTATCGTTGTAAAAGGAGTTTCGATACATCTGTCTGCGTTGTGTGTGTGTGTGTGTGTGTGTGTGTGTGTGTGTGTGTGTGTGTGTGTGTGTGTATGTGCGTGCGTGCGTGCGCACGTGCGTGCCACTCACTCAACTGTGTCTTCCCAGGAACACCAGTGTCCCTGATCCAGCTCTTGCATGTCCAGTCTGAACTTCGCCAGGCAGAACTCGTCGATGGCCAACTCGTACTGAGGCCCACAGGCCAGCGCAGACACGCAGTGGGACACCGCTGAGTGAGACGCAAAGAAGAGACGGATCAATGGCGAGAAAGAGACAACAGGAGGAACCCCAGAACAAGTCTGTTTTCATCGGTTTAGATCAGTGCAAATGTTTAATGTTCTCAAGGAAAACGCCGTTTTAAGGACCAAGCGGCTGGAATCATGGAATTCCATGTGATGTTGATATTTTAAATAACTTTGGGTCAAATCTCTTTGCTGAGGTTCTGACTTTTCTTCGTTGGTGCAATCAAACAACAAACTATGTATGCCCAACGGAAGGTCTCCCGTGGATGGCTGGACACCCACACCACTTAGTCACACCAAGAAGCAAGTCAGCGTCTTCGAGCACCTTGATATGCATGTTTTTGCTCAGTGGGAGGAACCGAGAGCAGCAGGAGAAAACCCACACAGCAATCCAACCTGGAACCTTCTGAAGACGATGTTGATAAATGAATCAGAAACCGAGCCGATGGAGGATGAAGATAAGGATGAAGAAGAATCTTTAACTGCTACACCTCACATCATCTTTCTCTTATGACCTCATCCTCTCATTTCCTGCTTCCCTGCAGCCGGCACTGATTTTCATTTATATTCACTCACAGATTCAGTGCATCGCCATGGATCTACATGCAGCACACCTCTCTATTCCTCCATTTACAGCTGCCTTCTTCATCTTATACAACTTCTTTCTCGCTATCTCGCGCAGCCAGAAGTGCTGATGTGAACTGTTTTTATCCGCTTGCGTGCTCCATATTCTGCTACAGTTTCTGACACGGCAGGAAAAGAGAATACAGAATCAGATATTTTGTTGTTTTGGACATGGAAAAAACAGGAAGGAAAGTTTGGAGAAAAACAACTTGTTAACGGCGCAAATGGGCCTCCCTGCTGTGAAGCGGAAAGGCTCATCAGCCCAACTCAATCAAACCAGAGAGAATTTTTCATCATTTTCTGCTTTTCCGCCTGGTGAACAACAAACATTCAGAGCTTTTTTTGAGCGTCTCACTCTCACCTTTGCAAACTTCATGCACCAGAAAATCGCTTTCTGCTTAACAGGAAACATTTGTCTGGACAGATCTGCCTCAGGAAGGGGTATAACCTTGAATTAATGCCGAGCGGCGAGCTCTCCAGGGTCTGATCCTGCCGCTCACCTGACCACGAGAATAGCCTCCAACAACCTACCTGACTAGGAATAAGAGTGTTGGGCAGAAAAAGAACAATTAAGTAAAAATCTGCTTTTGTGTTAATAAATGTAATCTCTGACCAGGCAATCACTTGCAGTTAAAATCTGATTTGTTGTAATCTGTAGTCAACATTCAGGATATCAGCTAACCGCTGCTTTAGCTGTCTGTCAGATCACCAAAAGCAGAAAAAGGTGAGATACTGCAGCTTTCAAGTTTAATGAAGATGCAGTAGAAAAAGATTTCAAGGAATCCGTCACAAGCCGTGAAGAGGCCTGTTTCTGTCAGTGTTGTTTGCAGTAATTGGCTCATGATTCTTCTCCATTTCCAGGTTCTTTAATCTGCAGGTTAGACTAAAAGGTAACAGAGATCTTCTCATGCGTTCCCATCACAACGCTGTTCTCCGTTTCTGTTCCATTAGCAGGGCTTCATGTCTCTCTGCTGATGCTTTTGAAACACGCTGCATTTCAGAAGTGACCTCCAACAGGTCACATCTTCAGCTACTCAGTGGTTTTTCCGCAGGCTGTGTCCATAAGGGATATCTTTCCTGACAGAGCAGCATTGGCAGGGAGAATGCTGGAATGGATAAGTTTATAAAATAAGATCCAAATAAGAAGCTTTTGGTTGACGTAGGCTTGGAGGGCTACCAAGCGCTCCACCGATGAAGATGCTGACAACTTGTAACCTGATTATTTAGCTGATAAGTTGAGTTCATGAAGCTCAGGATCTTGTTCACAAGTGGAAAAAAAGGAGAAGGAGGATGACGGATGGATCTGGGCAGGGCCATTGTGACCAAATGACAGCTGAGCTGCAGAGAGAGGCCCCCTCTTTACCTACATGTCAGCCCTCACCTATAGTCAAGTCATGGTCGTGGCATGTCCTACAGGGAGAAGACACCACAGTGGAGAGATAAGACAACACCCCTCAGCTGGTCTGGGATCACCCTGGGATTCCCCTGATGGAAATTCTGCAAATGGCTGGGGTGAAGAGTGTCCGGGCCTCTCTGGTGAGGCCACGACCCACGAGAGCTGAATAAGTGCTTGGAAAGACAAAGATGAAGATGTATGTGTCTGGTCCCCCTTCTATTCTTCCCCCTACTGTCTTGCCTCCCCTTCAATCCCCATATGGGCCTGGTCTCAGTCATAGCATCCTTTATCTGGCAATTGCTGCTGGACAAGCGGCAAGTCCACTACAGGCCACAAGAACATTACTCAGTGTCAGGTTTATAGGAGGGGGGGGGGGGGGGGGGGGGGGNNNAGAGAGAGAGAGAGAGAGAGGGAGAGAGGGAGAGAGAGAGAGGGAGATTAGCTTCTTTTAAACTGTGTGATGAATGCTTTTCCCACAAGACTCAACATGCCCACAGGTTTGGGACAGCGACACAGGGCTCAGTCCTTACACCTGACTGACCCCCACCCCCCACCCCCACCCCCAACCCCCAACCCCCACCCCCAACATTACAGCTGCCACTGCGGATACAAAAGGAATCAGTCAACAGGTTTGGGGAAAGAACATACGAGGAAAAGAACCTGTGTGTGTGAAATCAACGACATTCTCATGCTGGTTGAACTCTGACGTGAAACATGTTGCCTTGATCCCTCCTCTCTCTCTCTCTCTCTCTCTCTCTCTCTCTCTCTCTCTCTCTCTCTCTCTCTCTCTCTCTGTGGGCTGCCTTTGCAGAACGCATCTCGCACTGAGCAGCTTCAGAGTCTGAACCTATGTTTTACATAACGATGTGCATGTATACATAGGCCTGACTGTGGGGAGAGTGAATGCACAGATGGTTTTAGTGCACGTTTTCCCACACTACGTTCTTGAATAAAACATTTGTAATTAGCACACTCCTTATTAACGCCATCAGTTGACCTGCACTGTTTCAACCTCCCCCCGTTTTGCAGAAATACGCTGGACAATACACACAAAATGATCAAAGATAAAATGCTGTGGTGGAGTTTGAGCAATGAGCCAAACCAGATGACAGATAATAAGATGTTGTGCATGCATAATAGATAATAAGATGTTGTGCATGCATAGTAGATAATAAGATGTTGTGCATGCATAGTAGATAATAAGATGTTGTGCATGCATAGTAGATAATAAGATGTTGTGCATGCATAGTGCTGCAGAGAAGCTGATGCGTTTAGGCTTTAAAATTAGCTTAGGCTTCATTGTCGTTGACACTAATGGTGTCACATTGAGTAAACACTTTGACCGAATTACTGTGGCGGCAAAGAAATATTTTCCTAGCGCAATGTGATTTCCAAGCAGATGAACTAGTTAAGCAGCTCAGTGCTTTGAAAGAGCTGAGGTGTATTCCATCCGAGCGCTCCTTGACATGATGGAAATGGGACAGAGCTATTGTGAATTTCTTTTATTCTTATCTGTCTTTGTGGGGGAGGCTGGGAATCCGATTAACGTGTCTGTCGTGCCTCCCGGATCATCACGTTACACTTAAGAAAATTCAGCACAAGCAAAGGTTCAACCTTTGCATAGCTCCAAATTGCTTTTTTATAATCTAGTAGAAATCCTGTAGATAATTAGTAATCGTGTACAGATGCTTTCAGCAGGAACTACAGCTGCACCACTTTTAGTCTCAGTTTGCACAGTTTGATTTTTTTTTTTTTTCATTTACTGCTGAGCTGAAACTCTGGAAACCAAAAGTGAAATCAAATTCTCTGGCCAGGAGCTGATCTCAGGAGTGGATCTGACCTTGGCTGAAGTTTTCATTATAAAAGTAAACTGTTTAGAATTTACATAAAGTGATAGCTGCTAATTGCTCAAGCATGTGTTTTGCCTTCAGCCTTTCTGAGCCTCTCTGGCCTCTGACCTCCACACAGATGTCAAGGTTAATGGCAGCACTAATTAGGCAGCCCTAATCCAATCTGTGCACATTTTAACCAGCATCCTCCTCTCCTCTCTATTTCTCTCCGCTGTTTCCACCGTGATGACTCAGGCTTCATTTCTGGCCTCTGATCTGGAATATTTTTGACCACTGCTGTGCTTTAACCCAATCTAACATCAAAACACCCACTCTCTCGTCTTTTAAACACACTTTTGTCGTGAATCGTCTCAATGGTGGAGAAACAGAGGGGGAAAAAAAGGAAAAAGATGTGCTCTTTTTTTCCCCTGACAGCTCTATTTAGATTCTGCAGAGAGGCATGGGGTTTATGCATATTTTAACCAACCCACACGCTTCAGCACTCCTGCTGCAAAGCCTGTTTGATGTTCACACGTAGAAAGTTGAGGAAAGTTTGTGGAACTCATTGTTTGACTTTCCACGCCATCCTTCGGTGTGCTTGAAAATGGGCACGTTCCCATTTTACACAGAGAAAAACCAAAAAATCTGTGTAGCGAGACACTGTGGGGTTTAGAAGACGAGCTTGTTTTTCCCAATTCCAGCAACAGCATTCTGTGATAAGCTTCTCCTCTCAGACTGTCTGAGCAGGTTGACCTTTCTGAAAGAAGGATGGAGGCTTTTTGGAGATGAAACATTGATCTTTCTTCAACTTTATCAAAGGGGGTTTGTAGCTGGTTTACTGTGAAGGAATGCGTGAAAGCAAGTTTACAATCTGGGCCTGAAACTGGCGCCTCAGATTATTCAAGAGATTGTGTAAACAGCCTAAAGTGATGAGTTATTATACACCAGCAGTGGAATATTACAGATCAAATCACCACGCCTAGATAACACATGTGTATTTCCCTTAATCTGCTCATAAAAAAGAGAAAACAGGATTCCAGGTATTCCAAAAGAAATACGCTAAATGGGTGGAATCGGGTGTGGTAGTGTGTTCAATTATAGCATCACTCACGCTGCAGAGCTGGAGATGCGACGATCAACCTCTGAGGAGTCGTGAGTGAGGAGACACACGAACAGCCTTGGTGAACACACGGCATTATCAGATAATGGCTGGATGCTGCAGAACGCCACTCGGAGTCAGAAAACCCCGCCGTGTTTGACAAAAGAGGAACATCAGATTCAGCTGAAGAGTTTCAGAGTCACCTGGAGTTTATTCCAGAGACACCAGACTACAGACAGGAAGCGTGTGCGTATGTGCCAGACCGCCACACACACACACACATACGTTATTCCCTCAGAGCTCAGGGGAAATTAGAATCCCCGCTGAAACTGGAGTACAGAGGCTGAGCTTTTTTATTGAAAAATTCTTCTTTTTAATTGTCTGTTGTTTCCTCTAATAAGGTGTGACAGTCACACCCTCCCAAACAGTCACACCAGGGACAACCTTCAAATGAGGATTATTAAATAATAATAACCCGAGTAATAACTGTGCCTCCAACCTTTCTGAATCTACTCAGAAAACACTTGACAGCAAATTATTTACATGTGTATGTCGGTGTTTTGCCTTCTTTTCTTGACACGGATGATCAGATCATGTATTTGGGCTTCCTGGAACCTTGACGGCGTGCCCAGGGTCAGGCTCCAGTGTTCCTGCACACAGGATCTGCTGGTGCTAATGAACTGTCAGTGATGTGCTGAACGCTGCCAGAGCCAGCGGAGCAGAGCGCTAAGAGGAGGCGTGTGGAAAACCCCGTTGTTCATCTTTTCAGCTCAAAGGATGATGCCGATCGACGACGTGCAGCAGATCTACGTGTTTGATGACACACCACACTTATATGAAATCCACTCACACGCCCTGACATTCTCCTCCTAAAACACTCCAAACCCAGCTCTGATTGGTCCGGATTAGTGGTATAACTCTAAATATAGTGATCCAAATAAGACATAATTATAGATGCCTGAACATTTGAGTAGTCTACACACACACGCATGCACGCACGCACGCAC
>BJFM01001976.1:28378-59371 GCA_016586285.1 Arothron firmamentum | reverse complement strand
CACACATATGCGCGTTGCTCTGGTTCTCACACTTCCTCGTTAACAGCTGACTTTTCTCTGTAACCCGATCCCTCCGTCATGACCGTCACATGCAAACACGGACGTCTGTCCACCTGCGGCAGGCTGGTAAATGATGTGAAAATGCTCTGACGTGTGAATGTGTGTGTGTGTGTGTGTGTGTGTGTTTGTGTGTGTGTGTGTGTGTGTCAGGTCTGGCCTTCCCCATCAGCAGCTGACCATTACTTTAAGCAGGGCTTTTAGCACAGTGCAGCTAATATCAGAAAATCAGCCATCAGAGGATGAGGTGAAACACTGTGGAAAAGTTTGCTCCAGATCCGGAAGGGAGGGTGACACAGGCCACCGATGCTGGATAAGCAGTACTTTATTTATTTATTCATTTATTTATTTATTTTAGAACTTTAAAGATGTTTAGTTTATTCTGAGTTTGCAGAAGAGCTGAGGGGACTCATTAAGCTAAAGGCCAGAAGAAAAGTTTCTCCTGCGCAAGCATCAAGAGACCACTTTAATTGCCCTAATTAAGCAGAGAAGGAGCCCAGTCGCATCAGCTTTCACACTGAAGACATTAAAGCAGCCAGAATTACCGTGACCAGGTTTATGATGATTACAGAAACCTCCATGTGTGAAAACACATCGCCGCGATCGCAGCCTACGCTTGCGGCAACGGGTGTCCGGGCAAGCTGCCTTTAAATTAGAAAAAGTTGGAGAACCTGCACACAAGCCGTGTGAGCAGATAACAAAAGACAGAATAAGCGGAGAGAGGGAATCAACCTCACCAGATTATTAAAGTTATACACCACAGCAGCAGCAGCAGCAGCAGCAGCAGAGAAATTGGACAGATCTGCAGATTGTTTGTCAGAGCAGGTTTGAACAGAGGGCAGCAGAGGTCTGAGGAGGCACGATGAGCTGAAGAGGAGGACTATGACCCTGTCAGCATCGCTTAGATGGAGAAACAAAAGTCGAGAGGGGAAAAAGAAGCCGGGAGGACACACACACTGTACACTTTTACCTCTGTGTGCATGTCAGCGGGCTTTAGGTCTTCACGTCTGAGGTCTTGTGGATACGGATGTTAATATCATGAAGATTATTCTCAACTCCTTAAAATTCATGCCTCAGGTTTTGTGCACATTACCATAAAATCTGACATTTTCTGTGTCAGTGAACTGATCTTCACTCAAAATAAACACAAGCAGCTGAGCTAAGTACTGCGCTGGCGAGCTGCCCTGACTTCAAATTACCTGGAATCATTTTTATAACCGACGCTGAAGTGTCGAGTATCTGAACACAATTATGTTGCATTTCCTGATTTTTTTTGTTTCTGTGTTTGTTTAGGGCCTTCACAGCCTAATGTGCCTTTTCAACTGTGTTTAAAAAAAGATGAACAAGAAAAACAATGGAAGAAATTAAAAGAGAAGGCTGAAATTGTCAGAAGAGTCGGAGCCTTCAGCCCTTCAGATTTACATTTTTGTGTTGACAATGAACCGGAAAATATTCAGTTGCTTCAGGAAATTTTCAGAGTTAATGCCAAATCTTGGCCTTGAGATGCTCTTCATGCTGCACGAGGACAGCCAAATCAGGAGCTTAAATTCCTGAATTAATTTAACAGGATTAATTTTATCTGCTGCACAGACGCACAACAATGACACCTGAACATGAGGCTGAAAACGGTCACAAGCTGCCATAAACAAACGTGCTGCAGCCCCGTGTTTCATTTTCTGAGGTGATGCAGAGCGCTTCAGGCTCCGCTCCGAAGCGGCACTAGTTCAGGGATTAGGAGAGCTAAACGGTCAGATGGAAAACAGCATGTTCATTTCATGGGCTGATTAGAATTTCGAGTGGGTTAAGAGGGACTTTCAGAGGACTGATGGTTGGCTCTTCCAGTGTCAGAGTGCCGCGTGCAGCTTCCAAACCACTCATCCACTCCAAACTGCTGCAGCAGAGGGCCAAATGGCCAAAGGTAGGAGTGAAACCACAGTTGGTGACTTTTTCCTTCTCTGCTTTCCAGAGATTAATATTTGAAACAATTTCTCCCATCAATATAAAGGATGTTTGACTTCCTTTAACAAGGACGATCCTCTGTTCAGCATAAATTAAACAGACTGAGACCATTTCCTGTCCTTAATCATCCCACACAGAGAGAAGAAAATACTTTTAATGTTTAATATCACTGAAGTAAGAATGTGGGGAGGATCTAAACTTTGCAAAAACCAGCTTGATTGTTTGGGGATGTTAAAACAATGATGGAAAAAAAATTATATAATAAATTAAAAAGCCCGATCAGTAGTCAGCCAAGATAAGATTGAGCTAAATGAAGAGAACCATTTTGTTTTGACATGTTTTTTAGCTTCCATACAAGGACTGTTGGCTGCTTAGCTAGTACTTAAATCAGTGCTTGTGAGAAACCAAACTGAGGCACAAATCCTCAGCCTCTTGTTCTTAGCTGAAGTACGTGGTTAAGCACAGAGGAGGCAGGTTGTGTGTGCTCACATTCCTGGTGTGAGGCCTCAGTTTAAGGCCATGTCTCGTCTAGCGCTCTCGTTTGTTGAGCTTTGAATTACGCTAATCCTAACTGCAATCCTCCCAAATGATTAGGGTCAACTGTTTCATCTTTTCTAATACCAAAGAAAGTCTTCTCTGTCCAAGATCTTAATCTTAAATTTTAACCTGTTCTCCTCTCATTTTGCTAATTTACAGCAATTTTGCTGCATCTTCAGAGGCCTGTGAAGCTGGGTTGGATCTATATCTTTGCGACTGGTTCTGCTCTTGCATTTCTGCTGAGCATTCATATTCCTGACTCAACTGCTCCCGTCTCGCCTATTTCCCTCCCTCTCACACGCAGCTACCTGCTCTATTTTGAATTGATTCCAATTTGTCTTGCGCTCAGTTTAATTCATTTTCTGTCATCACACTGTGGAAAGACTAATGTTAGCCTGTGGCACGTTGCTATTGTCAGCAAATTGCTACTAAATGTCTGCAGGCAGCAGTGAACAGTGAAAAATAACTTAGATGGCTATTATTAAACGTATCTCCCACTTGTCCATGGATCAGACTGACCTGTGATGTCATCTGTCATGTCACAAAAGTGTTGCTGTGATGATAAAATTTATCAGATTAACAGATTTCACCAATTTTCTCTCTGCAAGTCCGTTTCGAAACGTAACAATCTAGACTTTGAATTTCTGCCTTAGAAGACATAACATTTGAAGTGACATTCAAAGTGTGTTTAGTTTTGTGACAGATTCCATCCGCGTGATCTGAGACTAAAAAGATTTGGGACTGTTGCTTTGACAAACGGAGCCAAGCAGAGTTGTGATGTTGTGAAATCAGAACGTGGTCATACCACATTCCATAGAGATGAAAGGAATCAAAGAATTCGGGAGAATAAATAAGTTATTAGAAAGATTCATTTCATTTAAAATGGCAGTTGTGTGAAGGAGCAATTAATGCAGCATGTTGGCTGAAGCGAGGAATGTAACCGGGTTAAACCTGCGAGCCTGCCCACTGGAGGTGCATCTGCTCCCGTGTGAAATCACCAGTCCTCTGATGTCATTTCCTTCTTCCCGTACTGGTTCTGTCTTTGTCTCTCATCACGTGTGGTGCTGGTGAATGTTGCCCTTTGCTCTTCCTCGCCTCATTGCCCTCAATCCACAAACAAAGGCCCGCTTTACGAGTGGCACCGCATGTTTAGATGACGCGTGCGATCTCTACCGGCGCGGGATTCTCGTGGACCCACTGATTAAAGGAGACGTTGCGGTTTACATGGAATGCTGTAATTTAAAAGAACTCTTGATGGGAAACAGAAGCGGACTTGCAGAACACTGTCGGTAATAACTCTGCCGTGTTCTTGTTCCTCCCAGTATGGACGCTGCACTTGGATACACACTTTCATTATCTTACAGCTCAGTGGGGGTGTGTTTGCGTTCCGGCTCAACAGGCCGTAATCACAACTCTCAGGGTGAGAGAGAGAGAGAGAGAGAGAACGCCTCTTTCACATGCACTTTTCATTTACAACGTGCATGGTTTGACTGGTGACCTGAATAAATAAACCAACAAATCGATCAGTTAATAAATAAATAGCACACCTTCACACTCCTCAAATAATGACGTTACTACCTCTCTGAGGTGACTCTTCTGCATAGGCACCTTTCCCGACACATCTATAATGTATGCATAGGCGATCCTACTGTATGTACAAACTATATTTGGAGCTGCGCTTGGGATTGAGTATCAAAAATTAATCAAGAAGCATCAAAATTCAGTGCGACCCATTTAAATCAACACTTCCGACCAGACTCAGGTATGTATGTGCATGTGCCATATACGGCTTCTTTAGTCCGACAAGATACCTCCCAGGCAAATACGTGGCCCTCCACTCAGCCATTCAGCTGTGCATTTATGCATATACGCACGTGGCTGCACAATGTCAATGAATCACTTCACTGTTGCTGTAACTATGGCACCCACTGTTGCAGCGCAGCAGCTTAGTCGGTTCATTGAAAAACTGAGATTTTTATTTACTCACACATCTCAGTAGATGGGGGGACGAGGGGGGCCAGTGGGAAAAGCACAGTGGAAACACCACCAAGGCTTTAAGGTCTGACTTTAATAATATATAAAGCTTAATGGTGCAATAATGTACTTGAGTAAAAATGTGCGTTCCTCCGCATGGTGATATAGTTCCAGGAGACATTTGTTGTCTCAGAGGTGAACATGCAAGCAACTTTAAACATGTCTGTAAAGATTTTAATAGTGGGGCTTTTTGGGGTCCAGTTTTCTTTATTGTATACATTTTCTATATTTTTGTGGTGTGGATAGTATCTGGTGATTACACTCATGATTTATTCTGCTCCTTTGCCGAGTCCAGTTCTTAGGTTTGAACTTTAACATTTGCAAATCACAAATACCTCCATTTTACTTGCATTAATGAGTTCAGAGTTACCAACACAACAGGCCCAGATGCCCTCAGGAATAGAGTTTTAGTGCTCTCATTTTTTTTTTTACTCATATTTCAGTCTTCTTCCAATGATGATTCAGTCTTTCCGACCTTTTCTTGCCATCAAGCTCATATCGGGTGTCTCGCTCTGGGGCACGAGTGTGGCATTAGAGAGCATGACTCATGTCACAAGAAATGAGTTTTTACTGTAGGATATGAGAATACGTGCACTAATCTTTCCTATTTCAGTTGGGTTAAGCCCTTTGTCTGGGTACTCTGCTGTATGTGTGTGCACGCGTGTGGTCTGAGTAAGCCTTCGTGCCTTCTCCGTAGAAGCATCGCCATCAGCAATGAGCCAGCGCCACCGAGCCAACACATAGTCCGTTTCAACACCTTTTTATACGCACAGGCGGGCAAACTCGCATGCGCATGCTTCGGCGGCAGCACCTCGCTGCTGCTCATGAGCTGCTGAGGCATGGCGCTGGAAACTAGCTTGCCGGTTGGCTGGCGTTCGCACAAACCCAAGAAAACAAAATACATATGACAACAGAACACCGTGGAGAGAAAAGGAAGCATGAGAAGTTATTCTAAAGCATGTGAGGAAGGAAATGAACCTTTTGTGATGATTTGCTTTGAATTTGCATTTGAGATTGTCACCTTCACATTTCCTGGTGAGTTTTTACAGGAAGTGTAAAACAGCTGATTCTGCTGTGACTCTGCGGAGCCTCAGGGGAAAATGACGTGAGGTCACGCCGCTGCAGGTACACCGTGAGCCGTGAAATCAGCTGATCGCCCTGGAGCGATACACTATTTTTCTAGATTCACCAGAGGCTATCGCGCTGAAATTGAATCTCCTTCCTTTGAAAGGGGAGCTGGAACCGCTCGGGTTAAATTTCATCTGAAGTCAGTGTGCTGAAATTTCCAGTAAACCCATTTGATCTGAGACACCCGAGGTTTCACAGAGAGCATGGCTGCAACCGCCACTGTGCAGACAGTAAAGAACCAAAATGCTGCTTTAAGAAGAGCATTCAAGCGCTGGATCACATTCAACTGAAATTCCAACAGGGATGCCTCATTTTTTTCAGTTTTGTGTCAAATGCTACTCACAACCGCATTCAGGAATACGCCTCCCTGTGCCAGACCTCTGCTCCCTCTGGTCCAACACTATAAACACCAAAGTGTTACTTTTTGACCAGCGCGGTCAGATAAAGGCTGCTCATTCATCAGATTTACTCTTTACATTGTGGCCGTCTGCACACTTCAACATGCCTCAAAAGCTCCCCAAAGCTCTGCTCCCCAAGCAGAAAATAAATAAATTAATTAAAAAAAAACTCACAAAGGAGCAGAAGAAGTGCACCCCTGTGACACGCTCGCTGTGCTGCAGTTACGCAATGTCAAATGTAATGTGTGAGACAAATGGTCTGGATAAATGGGTTGTAAAAGCTCTGACACAGGGAGGAGGGGTTCATCGTGATGCTTGTTAAAAACCAAAACCAGAAGTTAAAGAGGTAATGGAAGGTAACCCCTCCCCTCCCAGTCAAGTTCTTATGAGGCTGATCTCACACGTGCACAATAAGTTGGTCATTTAACCGTTAAGAGTGGAAGTATTAGAAGAAATGAAATGACGCCTTCTGGGATTCCAAAAGCTCTAATTAGAGAATGATATTCTTGGGCTGATTTCACATCTTGTCAGCACCTAACTGGGCTAGTTTACATGACCTCAAAAATCTGATAACTGGGAGGGATCAGATAATTGTAATCATGGGTCTGATGCGCTTGCACGCCCTTCAGAAACGCGATAATCAAAAAGCCCTCGTTTGCCTGGTCTGGTCCATTTATTGCATTTCTTTCAGAGCACACACATAAGAAGTGACATGAAACTCAACCTTCCTATGATGGTTGTGACCGGACTGCAGCAGTTTACGGCGCAGGCTGCCATCTTTAAGAGCTTCTTTACTGCTTCCACAAAAGGAAAGACTTCATAAGCTAAGTGCAATAATCCCTTAACCGGGATCTCCTGAGTAAAGCCGCTCACGACATTATTTGAGGACATTTTAATTGCAGTGCATAAACTGTTTGACAGCAGCCAACTGTGACAAACATTCACTGGGTCAGTATCTGAACTCTGAGTGTCAGATGAAGACAGAAGGGGACGTTATCTGGATTTTAGTGTCTCTGCCGCTCTCGTTTCTCGCGCACTATCTAATGAAGTGAAGTCTAATGCCGGGGATGGAAGGCCTCGTGTGCACACGCTTTGATGCACACATGCAGTGCTGCATGTGCTGCAGGATGTCAGCCAACAAGCTGCTGGCAGTGCAGAGGCGACACACAGCTCATTCCACACAGATAAAGTAGGCGCCTGTCTCCTTAAGAAGTCCAGTGTATTTTAGTGTCCAGACCTGTTTCTTGGCTTTAGCAGTGGACTTTTCAGTGAAAATAAGGCTCCTTATCCCAATGCAACGCTGTGCTTTTCACCTATCTGCTAAAAAGACATCACTCTCATTTCCTCCTACTGACCTGCCTTAAATCCTATAAACTTGAGTTCAACTTTCTGACCTTCAAGTTCTCTGGATTTGCCGTCAAACGCTCAGATCTCTCTAATCTTTTCACCCGTCATGTTCAGGATTGACAGATAAAAATAATGATTAACTTCGAGACAGAGGATTAAGCTCGGCCCCCCCAGTTGCATCTACAAAGATCTTGACAGTGAAGATAAGAAAAGGTTCTCTCAGAGGTTGTTTTGTAGGATTTCTGGAACAACATGCTGTCAACACCACACACACGCATTCCAAAAAACACAATTTAAAACAGCTATGAAACTTTTCTTTCTTTCTTTCTTTCTTTTTAAATTAAGAGACAAAGCCAATCTGGAACCGTTGTGGTGAGTCATCACTTTCTGCAAACACAGAACACCTACACGCAGTCACATCGCAGGAGAAATGAGGTTTATGTGTAAAACAGCTGTATGTGTTGGCATACAGCACTTTCTTTTTTTATATATTATATGAATTAATTAAGTGCAGATAAGCATACGTTAAGGGATCGGAGAACTAGCACCTATCTGTCCTGCTGAAAAGGCAGAGGAACGAGATCCAACACTTAACACAACTGCTTAGTTTGTTGATTCGAGTTCAGCGTTGAGCATCACTTTTTGTGAGTTGCTGTATAGTTTCAGGTGAGCCAGAGGTGGCAAAGATGGATGAGAACTCTCAGAAGGTGTCTAGCCTATGGTTTAAGGCTGCAGACATGGGGTAAGACCTGACTTTTTAGGTATTTTAGGCAGAATTTTAGTCATATAAGGTGTTAAAACATAAAAGCTGAATCTGCTCATGAGAGCAGAGGTGGGCGTATCAGGGAAATCGACAGTTAAAGTAGCTCTGCTTCTGGACTGCAACAGGCAGATGTATCTTCATTCTACCAATGTTTGAACACCAAAAATGTTTGCAAAGTCAGAAGCTGCCAATTCTTGGCATGACCAAAGCTTTGGGTGTGTTTGAATCCAGCTCTTGGTCATTTTGGTATTTTATACATTCTAAGCTTAGCAAAGAAGATTTAACGTGTAAATGGTCATATATTTTAAAAGCATACTGCGGCCTGCACCCATAAAAAAAGCTAAGAGCTTGTGGATAATTAGATATCACGGAACTGCCTTATTAAACAGTTTTTACATGAGCGCTTACGTCAAGATCAACAGGTGAATATTTCGTGCGGTTTATCTTTCAAATTAAAAATAAATGTCTACTTGCTATCACAGTTACTTTAAACTTCCCTGCTCGGTAGTAAAACTTCTTTTAAAATGTTATTTTCGGTTACTGTGACACAAAAGAAATATTTATCACTGAAAGCTTGTTGTACGTTGAGCAATAGAGTCAAATATTCTCACTTGTGGATCACAAATCGACGTCTAGCATGAAGTCAAGTCATCCGAAATATTAAATAGTAATCTGTGAACACAAATATGTCCACACTAGAAGGATGACTCTTGTGTCCCTCACCAGATTTAATTTGTTCTATTTTCCGTGGAGCAGGGCACTTTAACTGCCTTTGGCTAGCCTCATTACACACATGGACGAGCCGGAGTGAGACTCACCGATGATGAACCACAGAGCTGTTCCGGGCTGCGCTCCCATCGTGTCCCTCTCACAGTGATCCCCTGGCTGAAGTGCGCTGTGGAAGTACGGTGGAGCACCTACGGAGAGCTCAAGATGAGAAGCATACCATCATAGGTGACAGCTGCTCAGCACACCCATGGAAGCGGGTCGACGGTCACCCACTTCTGTATCGCCGTGCGTAAACGTCGCCGGTGACACCGACAAGGCTCCTAGATTCCACTGTTGTTCCAGATCTCTCAGACTCTTCCTGTCACCGACAGAGACATCAGATACTTTCACACTTAAAAGTTGCAGCAGTGTCGTCCTTTCCCAGCAGTTGCCCCGGCGTGTTTGGATAAACCCGGAATGCGCACTGAGCCGAGCTGCGCGCAGCGGGACGCACCAGTCCGGGACCCTGTTGGACGAGAGCCTGTGTAAGGGTTCACCTATTCTTTCGGGGAGAACGCAACTGTGGGGGTGACACGGGACCCAAATACAGTAATTAGGAGACCAGGGCAGGGAGGGGGAGGAGGGCTATTTGAGAGGAGGCACGGAGGACTATTGTGGTACTTTTCCATTAGTTAATATCACACGAGCCAGTGATCAAAGCAGCCTACGAGTAAACACTTCTACATTTACTGACCTAAGTAAATTAATAATAATAATAATAATAATAATAATACTGTAATAATACAAAAATCTAAAATAAATACTAGGCTATAAAACCCCGCAAAAGTTACAGCATGGGTAGGATCGAATCGTTTACCGTCAACAGGAAATGTTGACGTTTTCAAATATCTCGAATATCCTTAAAGCTCTAATCAGAAGTGTGGAGTGACAGGAAAGAACAGCGCAATGGCGCACCTGCGGATGTTCAAACAGGTGAACGGTGGATGAACTGCAGGATTATCCGACACCACCACCTAGTGGACCACCACAACGCGCTCAATCAGAGCCAAAGGTGCGGTTCTACGTGACGTCATTCATGTATGACTCCCCACAAAATAAAGGGGAAAAAGGTCTCAAAATTCCATTGCTATTGTTTTTTTTTTTTTGTTGCTGTTTATTAAGATTTTTTTTGTGTGATGTCTCGGGGTGCGACCAGGGCTCTATGCTGACACCTGCTGGGTATTACCAGTAAAGACAGGAGCGAAGAAGAAGCACACAAGCGCGGTGTGAAGGACAAAGGCCCGCTGCACGCCAGACAGACTGGCTACGTGCCTCATTGTATACAGATGGTAAATTTAAAAGCATACCTACGATACAATAATTTTTGGTTGATTAGGATTTGATTGTGGTATCTATTCTGCTGCAAAAACATTGGAGGGGTGCAAATAGTCAAAACTGTCTTAAAGTAGATTCACTGAGAATAAAAAAGAATACAAGTATGAGGAAATGTACAATGCGATTTTATAAATGTTTTGCATATGTGATATCAGATCTGTTATTCATTTTAACTGTTTTTCCTGGATTTGTGGGGTTTGTTTTTCATTTTAATTATATCAGGTCATGAAATAAATGTGGTTTGATTAGATGCACATCTGCTTGAAATTCCAAGAAAGAAAATACTTTTGCGCCACACGAATTGTATTGAAACCCAGGACCAGCCTGCCTGTCTGCGTGACCGTCTCCAAGGTAACCAAGTCTAAACCAACAGCAGGAGGTGTGCAGGAAAGAAGGGGAAAGACGAAGAAAGACTAGAGTGGAGAGGTTGTTTAAGGTGTGTTTGTCAACTGCCCACAGACCCGGGACTGTTTCACCACCGAATGTCAAGAAATGACAACATGTCAGTAAGTAAATAAGAGCGCAGGTCAATTCTAGCATCGCAGCTTGTTTTATTTTACACTACTTTAAATTAAATAGTAGGAAGTAATAAAATTGTATTCTCAATGTGACTATACAAGTTTTTATTCACAAACAAGTCTGTTAAATTTTTACACGTGGTATGGTCTTTACACTCATCCCACCAGCGTGTTTACCCCCAACACAACCAGTCCATTAAACCTTCCTGTAGCCCTATAGTCATTTGTAACCACAGATGTTGAATGTCGGGTACACACAGATAACTGATCAGTTGTTGTGGACGCTTTCAGAGAAAATGACTCCTTCTGCTTTACCTGCTGCATGTTGCTCAGCTCTGACAGCGACAGTGACTCTCTTATGGAGAGTGGGAGGACATGGAGTGTTGAGATGCTGAGAGGAGAGAAGGAGGACAACGAAGCTGTCCCGTCTGCGGGCTTGGAGGAGCTGGACTTCTCCGTCACTGATGGTGACGAGGTCAATGAGGGAGAGCAAGGATCCACGCCTCTTATCGATGCCTGTCGTGAAAACACCATTGAGGTTAGTGCATGCTGGAGCGCCACAGCTGCCGTTTGAGAGTTGACTTCTCTGTTCCTGTGCGTGTTGTCAGCAGATGGTGTCGCTGCTGCTGACGGCCAAAGCAGATGTGAGTCTGTGTGACTGCAGCCGACTCAGGACGCTCCAGGCGTGCCCCCTTCAGCTGCGGGAAAAGGTGCTGAGCTGGATGTCGAGGCCTGATCTTCCCCTGCAGACGGAGCTGCTGCAGGCGGCCTGGCAGGCAGACCTGCACTCTGTGCAGACCCTGCTGGTATGACCGCACGACCGGGTCCTGGAGCCCTTATAACAAACACACATGGGAGGATATTATAGTATTACAGGACTATAAACGTCCTGATGTGACCTAACACCAACAGTTTGCTTCATTCAGACAATAGGTCATTGTTCTTTGTGTGGTCACCAACTGTTTTATTCACTGTGCATTTATTACCATGATAAATGGTTCCTGAAGTCAACTGTGTGTAAACTGACTGCTAATGCGCCATTTCTGTGCACATATGTTCAGACAGTCGGTGTGGATGTAAATGTGGCCAACGCTGATGGTGCAACACCCGTGATGCTGGCTGTCAGGGATGTGGACCTGTTTGAAGGCATAGCGGCGCTCCTGCCTTGGGAGCACAGACCCGTGGCCGTGCTCAGGAAACCGCTGGGACTTTCAGTGTAAGGAACCACCGTTGATCAGGGTAACAGCTGTCAGAGTGTGGAAGAGGCCTGAGCTGACTCTCACGCTGCTCCTCTGACAGCGACGTGTGGCTCCGAGATCACTGCGGCCGCTCCGCTCTTGATTACGCCGCTAACATCAGGAGCCCTCTGAGGGAGGACATCTGGAAAATGACGTTTGAAGCTGCCAATCATGCAGGTATTCACTTTAACGGTCTGTGATTTCAAAATAAGAAATCAAATCAATAGTGATCTGACGTTTAACCAAAAGCTTTCTAGCTTGGATCTTGGACTGCCAAGGAGCAAATGCATCACAGCATCGTGTGATTTGGGCTGGGAAATAAGGATTACCAAGTTATTTGTACATTCTCATGTTTCTTAGCAAAAGATAATCTGATTAGAATCAAACAGCTAAGAAAGGTTTTTGTAAGGAGAATCCAGCATTGTGTGTATGTCATTAAATGGATTCCCTTTACAGATTCTACTAGTAAATTAGATGCTTGGTATCAACTATGGACAATGTGTTGGCAGGATGGACATACGTTCCAAGACGTCCTTCAGGAGTATGAGTGAGCACACATGAGGGCGCATAAACGCACCAAGTAATCCTGTTTTTTCAGAGTAAAACTCAAAGCCTGCACTGATGTGGGAGGTGACAAGAAAGGCTTGTTTGTGTGTGCCGTCATGAGAGGGTGCGAGTCAGAATACCAAACACGAGGTGACGGATGTGAAGTCAGAAGGGCCGAAAAATATAGATTTTAATGTCTCAATTGGGCGCAAATGTTCAGATCTACCTTCACTCTTTCACAGATGGCGCCCATACGTCGCTCCTGGACTTAGAGGAACACTTCAACCAGGATTTGGCCTCAAAGTTTGGAGGCTCAGATGTAGAGCTGGACGTCGTGATCGTTAATAACCGGTCGCCTGCTACCTCCCTGATTCGCACGCCAAACCAGCAGCAGCACGTTCTGCTCCACAGCCAATCGGAGGTAAGCAACAAACAAGTGTTGCTGAATGGAAGCAGTCCTGCTGAGGATGAATGGATTTTGTGTGTGTGTGTGTGTGTGGGAAAGGTGGTCCCAGTAGCTGACACTTAGCTGACACACTCCTATATTATGTATAAACAGATGAGCAGCTGGTTGGCTGCAGGAGAAGAACAGGTGGTTTATGAGAAACCATCGACATTTCACAGACTCGCTGACACGACCCCCTGTGATATACAGGTTATAGGCTTTTAAACCCAGTTTAGTTTACAGTTTTTTGGTTACTGTGTTAAACTACTGAGATACACTCTTGTTGTATTGTGCCTGGAACATTCAAGGATACTCAAGGAAGGACCTTGGAACAGAATTAGATCAATATCTGCCGAGGGTAGAGGAGACAGAGCACTTTTCTCTTATGCTTGATGTTTTTCTCTCTAAAGTTTGTACTGAAGACATGAAACAACACTCATTTTGAACAGATTGTTACATATAATGAATAATTTACTCAATTTTGCTCTTTCCAGGAAGTGCTGGAGTCTCAGGGGCATTCTCGGGCTGACATTAACCAGGGTAAGAACTTTGTTTTTAACCAGGCTTTTGACTATTAATGTATGAATTTTTTCCACTGTGAAGTTTATCAGTGTTGTATTTTGAGGTAGTACCAGAGTCTCAAAGAATTATCCTAACCACCTTGTCAAAAAGAGGAGGTGGAGGGTAGGATTGACTGGGTGGGAGGGGTCACACACACACACACACACACACACACACAAACACACACAAACATACTCACAACGGCGTGGTTGACACATGCACACAGGACAGAGTGTGTCAGGAGAGCAGGAGAGGTCCGATTCTGTCCTAAGGCAGGGTCTGGAAATGGGGGCACCTGGAACAACAAGCTCAGGGACAGGTAAACAACAGTGGATCAATAATCTTTGCATTGATACTGGGATGTCGCTCAGAGTTCTGTAGAATACTGCACTTCTTAAAGTACCGCGTAGTCTTGACATACATCAGATCTGTCAGCAGATACAGGTGGAACTTTGAATAACCGGATAAAAGGACAAACTGTGAATTTGTGAACAGTGGAGGTAATCTCTCTTTCTCTTTCTCTGTGTGTGTGTGTGTGTGTGTGTGTGTGTGTCTGTGTGTGTGTGTGTGTGTGTGTATGTGTGTGTATGATAGATAAGGGAATCCCCCTCCATTTCCAAAACACCATGGAAACACCGAGAGGTATCAGGCAGAGCAACCAGGACACAAGGAGAGGAAGCAGGTGTGTCCATCTTCACCATCTTTTAGGCACACACACACACACACACACACACACACACACACACACACACACACACACACACACACACACACACACACACACACACACACACACGGTACTTCCTTTGGATTCTTTTCAACTGCGACGTGGCTGGAACGCTTATGTGAGCATCAGTTCATGAAAAAATACAGTTATTCACTCACAAACAAATTGTTTGTGTACCGCTAACACTCCACCACCCCACCACACAGTTAATCGTGCAAAGAGTAAAGCAGAAGCGCCTGTCGCCCCTCCCTCGGCGGCAGAATAGCATCCTCTCTGGTTACACCGCGGCCCTGTGTGCACCTGTCACTGCGTCCGGAGGACAACCTGTTCTGCACAAACAGCTCAGAGACACAGAGACGGGGGAGAGAGAGTCCTGGTGAATCAGCTCATTGTCCGTTTTGTGGAGCTTTCACTACTGAATCGAGTCCAAACTCTCTGGGAGGAACACAGACCTCTGAGTTTCAAAGACTTCCACTGAGACCTTCCGCTAATAGAGCGAGATTAGAGGGGAAATGTAATATACATGCTTCACCACGAGGCAATAAAACACACTTCTGATTCTTATTATAATAATCTTGGTGAAAACAAGAAAAAAAAAGAGGGATTCTGTTAAGGAAAATCCTCTCTGCCTCCATTTAGGGGAGGTTTGTGTCTGCCGAGCCTGAGCTGCAGCCACTTGGACCCTTCTACATCACCCGGTTTACTGACTACCAGAACCTCCTGCCTGCCTGCACCCCCTAAACATGGGTACATATACAAATCTGCATGTCAGTCCTAGATCGATTAAACACGTTATCTGAGGTGGAACGTTCAGTTTTAAAGTGTGCAAAAAAGCGTTAAGGTTTCATACATTTGGTTATATGATTTGGTTTTGATCAGGCAGCGAAGGAAAATTCTGGCTGCTTCATCGGTCTCATCCACCCGCCTGCTGACGGTGGCCCAGTCAGGACAGCTCAGCCACTCTGCCCCCAGCATCATGGAACCCCTGCTGGGCCCTCACAGTGGGATCCATGCCAGAGCAAACAGTATTATTTACAAGTTTATTTTACGCACAAATCAAATAAAACCACTGTGGTTGATTTCTCCACTTAAAAATGTTATTTTTTTCCATGTATGGTTTCGCATCATCTGCAGGGCTGGGTTGTGAAGACACTGGAAATAAACAAAAGGTAAATTATTCTGTACCAGATTAATCTGTGAATAACTAATTTGTGTGCAGTCATATAAAAATTCTCAATGCACAGCACATCTTGCCGGCTCTGAGTCCCAAGCTGTTGGAACCAGTAAACAAGAGGCCTGAGGAACATGCTGTTCTCCCAGTGCTCAGACATCATCCTCCCCTGAAGTTCATCAGCAACATCCCTCTTTCCTCCTGGACCCAACCAAGGACAGAAAGGCGATGGGGCCGCCTACGAACGGGACCCCTGGCTACGAAGGGCGGCAGCGAGGAGAGTGGTTCCAGCAGCAGTTCCCTCGATCTGGAGGACGAAGGGGACAGCGAAGGGGACGTGCATAGGAAGTTTTCAGGAGGGAGCCATCTGATGTTTGCTGGAGATGGAGGTTTGCAGCGTTTGAATGATAAAAGCCCACCTGGAGTTGATTTGGTTCAGATGACAGTCAGAAATATTCCACTAAACCACAGATCAGCGCATCGTGGAAAACCAGTCAATGCTTCAAGACTCAGTCCAGAACAAGCCCCAGACTATCAGTGTGGAGGCAAAGATTCAAATCCAAGGCAGCCCGCTCACAGGCAGACCTTCAGGAGAAGAACTGGTGAACGAGGAGAAGCTGTCCATTTTAATGCTCTTGTAACATTCAAGTGTGAGGAGGTCAAGAGCAATGCAGGCCAAACACTGACTGAGATTACCCACAGGGAAATACATGAGACTCGAGGTGAACCTGACGAATGCTGTGAAGGAAATCTGAGATGTGATCTTCTCGCAAAACAGGATTTTCAGGTTGATAACTCAACCTCACACCGAGAGGATGCAAAGTTACAAACGGAGGAGAAACTCCCATCATCAGACCTCTCAGAATCAAACATGGGAGTCTCAGAAGACAGCAGGAAGCTGGCCAGCGGTAAGGAGAGAAGAATGCGGACAGCCTGTTCCCAAAGATCGAACCCTCAAACCAACCAGCGGTCCTTCAACAGCCATGACCCAAACAAGTCCCACTGTACAAAGTCCAAAAGCAGTCCAAGCTACTCTCACTCAGACTCTAAGCAAAATAAGGACAAGAACAGTAAGAGCCCTGGCATTCACTGTGAGATCAGCTCGCCTATCCCAAGAAAGAAGGGCTCTGAAAAGACCAGAAGGTTGAAGGTCAAGGTCAGCAGCAACAGAGTTCAACAGCTTCCAGCGCTGAGGGAGCTGAAGGACAGCCATCTGTTGAAAAAATCCAGTTTCACAGGCATCACGAGGTCCAAATCTGCTGTGGACGTCGTTACCTACAATGACATGTTTCAGCAGATAGAGAACGGGGACGGAGGACCAGAGATCTATGAGATGTTTGCTGGTCCTCTCTACGACAACCTGAGAGCCTCCAGCTCCTGCGATCAAGTCCAGGACAGGAAGGTTCAGTCTGCTACAGCCACATGCAGACCTTTAAAGCACACGCACACGAGGAAAAGTCCAGCAGGTCAAGAGGAGAGAACAGCAGTTTCAGCTAACGACAGACCCAAACATGGATCTTCCAGGCAGAAGAACATCACATCTGCCTCATGCAAAAAAACACAGAAAATTAAGTCTACCACAAAACATGATGGGCATGAAAAGGCTGAGTCAGCTGTCCCCAAGGGTCCTGGGAACTGTCATGCCCAAGAAAAGGGTAAAGATGAGATGTTATCAACCATAGAGGAGTCTGCTACATTAAAGTCTGACATCAGAACACTGACTAGTGGAGCAGGTTCCTCTAGAAACCTTCCACTCCCAGACCCAACGTTCCATCAAAGCCCAGAAAGGCTGAAGAGCAACACCTGGGAACCTTCAAGTGGCAGCAGCTCCGCCATCATGTCGCCAATTTACCAGAAGTTCCTGGATGACGTGGGTGACGGGCCGCTGACGGATGACCTGCTGCAATGCCTGGCAGAAGAGCTGATCTCACTGGACGAGAGGGACGTGTCCACTGGTCCATGCGAAATCCTGGGACCAAGTCAAGAAAAGCCTGATACGGAACACGATCCAGGATCTGGAAAAAAAGAACTTCCTCAGGTAAAATCCTTTCATTATATGAACATAATATCATCAAAGAGACACACATAATGCAATATTATTTACATTAGGAGCTGTATCATGTGCCAATTTCAGTTTTCTATGTCTTTTTTTCCTGCAGCTGGATTCAAGCACAGCTGGCTGTGACTCTGGGTTAGCAGACGATGCGATCACCTGGACCAAGGGCGAAGTGCTCGGCAAAGGAGCCTACGGGATAGTAAGTCTGCGCAGGTCATGTGACAACAAAAGCTCCATCAGGCTGTCATCGGGGCTACAGCAGATGCTGATGCAGCCTCGGTTGCCTCCTCACCAGGTGTACTGTGGTCTGACCGGCCACGGCCAGCTGGTAGCCGTGAAGCAGGTGAGCCTGGATGCCTCGGACCCCGACGCCGCAGAGGGAGAATACGCTCGTCTGCAGGGGGAGGTGGAGCTCCTAAAAACCCTGAGACACGCCAACATTGTGGGCTTTTTGGGGACCTCATTTCATCAGCAGGTGGTGTCCATCTTCATGGAGTACATCCCTGGAGGCTCCATGGCGAGCATCCTTCACAGGTGGGTTTTTATTTTAGTTTTTGGAGCTCCTGATTGTGACACGTTTCATAAACACACTCTTATCATCTACTAAACATAGGTTTGGTCCCCTGCCAGAGCGTGTCCTGGTCCTGTACACAAAGCAGATTCTGGAAGGAGTGGCCTACCTTCACCTGAACAGGGTGATTCACCGCGACCTGAAGGGCAACAACATCATGCTGATGCCCACGGGAATCATCAAGCTGATAGACTTTGGCTGCGCGCGCCGCCTCACCTGCCTCAGCCACAACGCCAGCAACAGCGCAGACCTGCTGAAGTCTGTCCACGGCACTCCTTACTGGATGGCACCAGAGGTGTATACACACAAACACAACATGCTCACTCAAGCCCCACGATCTGCTGACTGGACTCTGGCGTGACTGAAAGAGCGTCCTCTCTGCAGGTTATCAATGACTCGGGATATGGCAGGAAGTCGGACATATGGAGCGTTGGTTGTACAGTGTTTGAGATGGCTACAGGGAAACCACCACTGGCACACATGGACAAGCTGGCCGCTTTGTTCTACATCGGGGCCCAGAGGGGTGTCATGCCCTCACTGCCAGATGGGTTTTCAGAAACAGCCAAGGACTTTGTTCAGACCTGCCTGATATGGTGAGAGCTGCCATCAGTATTCTGATGAGTATTTGTACTCACTCGTTGAATGATTTCCCAGTTTGCAGTCGTGAAGTCACTTCAGGACATTTCATTTATTGACAGGTTTTCAGGTAATGGTCTTTCCCCTCGTTTACTTCTCTTTCCAGTGACCAGCGACTGCGGCCGCCTGCAGAACATCTGCTGAAACATCCATTCATCCACCAAAACAAGACCTCGGTGAACATAAGCCGAGCGCTGAAAATCAACTGCTCTGGTCAAACATGCAGCTGAGAAGCTGCCACTTTCCATTTCATGAGGAGAGGAAATGAACATCGTTTCTACTTTTAAGTACTTATAATCTCAGAAAATGTGCCAATCATATCAGTTTAAAGCTTTGTTGATGTTGCTATGATAAAACAGATATAAAAAAAAAATCAACTTTATGACACACGTCATTTAAATTGCCCAATTTTCACCGTTGAACTGAAAGAAATAATTCAGGGTTTGAATATCCAGCTTATTCTGCGCAAACAATTCTGCACAGTCATGGAAACTTTTTCAAGACCCTGTTATATTTCAGTAATATTAAATGACATCTTAGAATGTTTTTGTCTCATAGAACATATTTACCCAGACGGCTGCTTGGTCAAGAAGAGAGATAACGCGCACGTCGAGATTGGAGAACAGTTTAATGTCGTCCACTAACGTGAAACACGTCGGTTCCGCTACATTCCTGTAAACTAAAGCAGTAGGACGAGGACACCGGTGACACACAGCGTTAGGGACGCCCACAGCACGAGTACTACCCTGCAGGCTGTTGCATACGGTCGATGGCTCCTAGAGCAGTCACTGGGAATAAAACTGTGTCTAATACTGTAAAATGATCTTTTACACATCACATCTTAGAGTCTTAAAATTAAGTCTGTGATGCTCATCGAAGTAATATAGATTATGTAAACTTTTAACACCTAGCAGTTACTGTAGTTTTGTTGAGACAGCCTTTGGCATCAAGCATAAGGTCTAATAAAAGGTCCAAAAGTTAGATTTTTGGTATAATGAGCATTGCAGGTGCTGGAAGTTGCGTCACCATGGAGGCTTTGACCACTGACCTATTGATGATTTAATGTGGGGGTACATCGCCCTCTAGCGGAACGCTGTTAGAAGTACACGCTAATCAGTCACCCATTGAAACCCAATCTGTGATTAATAAAATAAGTCTTTTATCGGTATTATATTCTTATACTTACAAGCAGCTCTAAACCTGAGTAGTCATTGTATAGCTTTTTTTTAAACATACAAAAATGTATGTACAATTAGCTCCACTTTCTGTAAACAGCATGATTTTCTTTCAAATCCCTTTGAAGATTTAAACATGCAAATTATACACACATCATATAAGTATAAAAAGAATTCAGGAAAAGAAAGTAATCAAGGAGATGAAGTTTTGCACCAAAAAAAAGGGAAAAGGAAAAGGAAAAAGCATCTATCAAACAATTAGAACTCATCCCCAGCTGGTCAGTCCTCTTCCAAACAACTGTAGTTATGACTCAATTAAATTACTCACTTAAAATAAAAAGTGCATCTTCCATGCCATTAATAGCACTTACTAATACTTTTGTTTCCCCGTATGGAGATCTGAAAGTCATCCTGCCCAAATGAAAACGCAGACACCCACCTTTCTTGCACATTCCTTGGCTCATTCAGGAGAAGGAAAACCAAGCAGCAATTCAACACACTAATAGAAAATAAACAAGTGTCAACATCACAACCCAGAAATCTGTCAGTCAGGAAGCAAATTTTATGATTTGTGTCTCTCAGAAACAGAGACCAATAATCTTTTGTTGTAGATAAAATCTTCTGCCTTCCGGTAAAGGGTTTATCGTCACAAAGTAATTTTTCTAGGGCACTTAACAGGGAGGTGAGCATAGGTATCAGAGTCTGTGGTTCGTCTGCCGCCCTGTCCCAGCTCGAGCCGTGGCTGAGGGGTGAAGGACTCAGTGTCTCTGCTCCCCCACTTCATGAGGAGATTCAGTAGGAGGGTACGGCTGAGAAGTCCGCAGCCCACCTGGGGGGAAAAGGAGAAGAAATGAAAAAAAGGAAGATCACTACAGAAGATAGCAGTAGGCTCAGTGCAGAGATGTACCTGGAGCACCAGCGCCACCCTTGGAGATTTTGCTCACTTTGGAGCAAGGTGTGGTGAATGAGGAGGAAGGGTGGTGGTGGTGGCTGACCTCGGGGTAAACTCGCTTGCGCGGCATCAACATCGGAGGGGCTGATCCAGGAGGAAAGAGCGCCGCCCCTTCAGTAGCGGCAAGTCCTGGAGGAGCACGAAGCAGTCCCTCCGGTTCTCCACGCCCATTTCCACTGTGCAGGTGACTGTGTTTGTGGAGGCGATGGAGGTTGTGGTGCGGTTTCTCCTTGGTCATCGCAGAACTGGAATGTTTGCTCTTGCTGTTGGCGTTACTGGCCATCACACCTTCATCAGATGAGCTGTGACGGTCGGACGAGGACACCTTAATCTTCATCTTAAGATCCTCTTTGGTTGATTGTCCACTTTTGTCCAGCTGAGAACTTCCTCCAGACCCAGGAACGGCCATGCGGAGCTTAAGCGAGCCTTTGTCCCACTTGTCGCTATGATAACGTTTATCTTGGCTCGTTAAAGAGGGGGCCTTCACTTTCATTTGGGAGTCAGTGGTGCCGGTGCTGCCACTGTGTGACGCTTGGTGGTACTGTGAATATTTTCTGTGGTCTAATTGACTCAAAAATGACGATGCATAGGAAGACGAGGAGGACGATGACATATCTGCCTTCAAGTCACAATCCATTTCTCCTCCATGGAGTTCCAGACCAGATTTCTGCCCAGAGACAGCCAGATCTGCAGTATGTTTCTCTCTGTATCTGTCCAGAGACAGCTTCTGAGTCGGACTAGGTTGAGGTGGAGGAGGCAGGGCTGATGGAAGGTAGGAAGACTGAGGTGTTGGCTGATGTTTGGCCATGCCACCTCCCTTCTGCTCCTGTTTGACAGGGCTGAAGTCAATGGTTTTCTCAGTTTTGTATACTGGCAAATGCTGGAGCAAAGATGAAGTGGAAGTCTGCATGGACATCGTGGCATCTTGGCAAGGGATGCTAAGTGGTTCCTGTTTTATACATGTAGAGGCGTAAAGGGGCCACTCAGTCTGGCCAGATGTATTATACGAGCAATCTAAAGACAGAGGTGCGCCGAGGGTTGATCCTGCTTTGGAAAAACTAGGGTTGGAGGCATCACCCTGATCCTGGATTATGGATGGCCCAGCAACAGAGTTCTCATTCAGCTGAGAACTCTCTGTCTTGGGCTTTTTTGCAGCTTGTGTTGCCTAAAAAGAAAGAAAGAAAGATTTTAAAACATTTGCAAAAAAAAAAAAAAAACATAGAGCAAGAGTTCTGTTCCCTCAAGGATATCCATTTTTAATCCCTTTAAAACATTGGTATTACAAGCACCATTATTTTCAAGGGTTACTTCAAATTAAAGCAAATCAGGGAACTAGAAAAACATTTGGCATCTTGACGCTTGTCCCCACAATATTACCTATTCTCAAATGTTGGGTAACCACGAACTTATTAGAATAATATTATTAGGCTACTACCTACATCTTTCCACATTACCTTATCTAGACCAGCACACTGAACATTGTTTGCAGTCACTGCATCAGTCATTGCTACGAATCTAACACAAAAATCCATCTCACCCTCCAATTCCGTATCCTTTTTAACCGACTGGGCGTCTTCTCCAAAATCTGCAGAAACTCGTGAGTTAAGTCTGTAAACAGAAAATGTAATGTTCAAACATAGCGACACTTCATCAACTGTGTCTGTAACAAAACAATTCTGACGCCCGCAACATCAACACGCTTATGGTAAGACTTAAGAGATAATGCTTGAATAACTGTGATTACTTTAAAAATGCCTAATGAAAGCTCACCATCTAGAAGCTCGAGGCGGACTGAGCTGTCCACATACTCCCACCAGTGTTTCCCATCAGTAGAAACTGGAATCTCCCAGTTGGACCACTTACAAGCCAGGTGGATGCAAACACAGGCAATGACAGTGGGCTTGTACTGGAGGCAGAAGGTAGTGAGGTGCAGACTGTGTGGCGGGTGCATGTGTGCAAGTGCGTGTATTGATGTGTGAATGTTAACATGAGGTATGCGTGTTGGTTCAGGTCAGGCGTTGGCCACAATCGGTTCCGCACGTTGGGAAAAGACAAAGAAAAAAAAAGAGGGAGCAGAGAGCTTTAATACAATGGACACAATGGTGACCTAGTAAATTCAAAAATCTGCAGTGCAACATTCAACACCAGCAAAGCAATCATAGCTAACATTTCAAACATCGGACTATAGATCACATCTCAGGAAAGGGCAGATTCTAGTGATGTTTAGGAAACAGTAGGGATTTTTCTCACATGACAATGACTACTGCAAGTTTTGAGTCATCGTTGGAAAAATGAAGGAAGTTATTAAGAGGAAATGTGCAGCGTACAGCCACACTGTACGTGTGACAGGCTGGTGATCAAACTATATCTGTTTGCCTCACACTCTCTGGCCTTTATAATAAGAGCGTGGTCTCAAAATTTTTTAAGCATTTTTTTTGGGGGGGGAGATTCACTAGCAAACTCAGAAATAAGGAAAATAAGCCACAGAAGATTAGAATTAAAGTGTTTGATTAGAAACGTTTGGAAAAAATATTAAGACATCATGACAGTTATTTAACAGACAATAAATAAGGAATGCATCATAGACTGTAATAAAACATCAGCCATCTCTGCAATCTGACACAAAACTGGGGTGAAGACAAAAAAGTGGAATGTCATCATTTTAATTTGGAATTTTTGCCATTTTCCACCTTCATTGATTAAACTAAGATTAAGCTGGATGGTGGCATCACCTTGAGTCTGGCCTGCTAACGTTAACTGAATGAATAGTAATAAGTGAATTTTGGTATTAATTATGGCATTAAGTAAACAAAACTCGGTCAGATCTCATAGTTCTTGTGACCAGTGAATGTCTTGTGGTGACTAAAACAGTGCGAGGCTGTTTGATATTATAATTAAGCATCCTGCATGATGGTTTGATGTTTTGTTTTGGTCATATCTTTTACAATTTCAGTTAAAATTGTGAAAGACATTACATTAACATGTGCATTTTAAATCAGGCAAGATCACAAGACATTACGAAGAAATGTGAAAAATAGAAATGTAAAAAAAAAAAAACAAAGAAAAAAAAAAAATAACAACAGAGATCTGCGGTACTTACCGGAAGCGTTTCTACGAGAAATGTTTACATCTGTGAAATCTTTAGCTGCTATTCAGGCTACCAAAGTGTCTTTCTTTTAGACTTATGCACTTTTTCGCAACCGAACAAATGTGTGGGTTTAAAGCGCACCACTATACTTCACATCTTGCATTCAACCCCTCTGTGCCAACACGTGGTCCCTTGTACAATACACCGCACTGCGACTGGGGCCGGTAATGCTACAAGCCACTCTGTACCACGCCCCTTCTGCACAAAGGCAGGAAGCTGACAGGAGATGGCAAGCATCCCAACAACCACCAGTGCAAGTAGGGCCCGTTGGACACCGACGGGGTACCCTGCATTACAGGAAGCTATGGTGTGCAGTCAAAGTGCAACAAAGGAGGGGCAGGATAACAACCTGTTGGTAGCCATGAAATAGGAAGTCTGTGCCAGATCCTTGCTTGCTGTGTGAGAAACAGAAAGAGAGGAGAGACAGGGATAGGGTGAGAAGGGATTATCATTTGTGAAAGTGAAATACGAGAAGTAGCCATTAATTCCATTGTTTATGAAATTGAAACACACCAATTGCACCCAACTCACATTTTTTAACCTGCACAATAAATCAAATTCAGCTGAATCTCTCTCTCTCTTTTTTTTTTTTAAAGATTCCCTATCTTTCAGCATTGTAATGCATATAGAAGACTACAGTAGAAAAAAAAGCCACTTCTGAACATTCAGAGGACCATTAACAGGACAAGGTGTGTTCATGTAACCATTAATCCAGCAAGGCTTTCTCCCCCCTCCCCACCCCTAGCTGAGGTGGGTCAAACAAGATCAGAGGGCATAAAAAGCAAAGAAGGAAGCCTGTACCTCGCACTAGCTGGGTACATTTCACCACATCAGTGTGTGGGTGATCAATAGTAATTTCAAAGCCTGGAACAAAATACATAACAGGTGAGTTCAACACAAATACAACGTGGAGGTGACATGTCATTACAAGCATCAGAAACCAAATCAAAAGTTCGCTTTTATGTCAATCAGTTCAAAATAGTTAATACAATTGGAAAGTGCCTGCACACCATTATATCTGCCGAATTCATTTTTTGGGGAAGTGTTATTACAACAGAATGACATGTCACCTTTACATGATACACTTAAAAATTGCACTCAAGTACACCATACTCCAGCTGATAAAATATCTTACTCAAAGGCTGTGATTAATAAATTCCACAGTGATCGGTGGCACTACACCCATAACTGATAAGGTTTATGCTTAGCAAAAAAATGGCATCTCTCAAGACATCCATTCCAGTCACCACAACTTACCCAGGGTCTGCAGCACTATGGATTCAAGCATCACCAGCTCTTGAGCTTGCTGGAGGTATGCCTGAAGTTTGATAGACAGTCATTACAACATATCTGTAATGAGTCTAGCGATCTATGTAGCCGCCTATAACCGAGTTTAAAAGGCCAAGAAGAGGTGTGCAGAAGCCTCAGCTACGAATGTGAACTTAATTGGGTGTAAGGGTAAGCCAGGGCAGTTAAGTTTAAGTCTTCCTTGGTTGCCGTGGTTATTTAACACAGCCAGGTAAATGTAGGAAACACGACTGGAATGCCATCTGAAGGGCAGGGGAAGATCCAAATATTTAAGACCCCTGGCAGAACTTACATTACTTTTTGTGTCCAGAGGAGGTTCTTGAGGATTTAGGCAAGCGTGTGCAACCTTGATCACGTGTTCGAGTTTCCGAGGTTGCTCTTCCACTTTTGCGGCCAAAAACAAAGTGGTTGGAGATATAATCTATGCAAAACACATAACAAACACACTTTTCAGTGTTATTTCTGTAATGATCAAAATTAACAGACTGCTGGTAGAGATGCACATTATACTGCTATACATCAATGAGAAAACCAGGCCTAATGAACAAAAGCAATACTATGTAACAGTAACTTCATATTGACAACAAAATTTCATTTTCAATTAACAATAAATGTTCTTTTTTCCATGTATCATAATATAGCACACTTACTAGTGTAAGAGTTAATTATACTATTGATATTGAATGAAATGAACACATTATGTATTCCACTGTCAGTAATTGTTTAGAATACTTACGTTCCTATGGAATTTGGTGAAAGAGTGGTGCATATAAAATCTATGCATGTAAACAATTGCTGTATTTATTGTTAATTGGGAGCTGGATGAAAAGTCAAGGGGGAAAAAAACATTCACCAAAGTCCCAAATTTATGCCCACGTTGTTTCCCTTGCGTAGTAAAACAGAATCTCTACAAAACATTTAAAATCTTACATTTTTTTAAAAAAATCTTTCAGTATGTGCTTTATCGCTGCAGTTTCATTAAGAAAAATCCTTCGCGCACACTGAATCTAAATTCAGTGCGGGAGGGTAATGTGTTTCTATAGTTGGCGCATTTACTATGTCCTATTGTTCTATATAGGAAAAAAAAAAGGTCTTGATATCACACCAAAATTCCATTTAATAAAATGGAAATGTTGGACGGAGGATACACAGCTCAGCGCCACATAGAGTTGGAGCAAGCTAGGTTTCCGTACTAACTCCAGAACGATCAGAATAGCTAGTTAGGCCCAAACAGATTCAAGAAATGATCGTTGTGATTTTACATTTCATTATTCCTATTGAATATAATCGACGATCAAAACTCCAATGGAGATGTAAAGCAAATATTTTAATGGCTAACTAGCTTAGCAGATTGGTTAAGCCATGATGACGGGTTAGCATGAAATGCTAGCAAAGCCAAAGACTAAGCATCAATACATAGTCTATGCTATATCATCGACAGAAATCCAACATTCCACTGAAAAATTAATTGAATACAACAGTCAAAAATGATAAATCCATCTCCCTTGCGAGACAAATCAGATTACAATTTGCAAACAAGCAACGGGCCAATATTTAGCGCCATGTCTCTTTGCAGTACGATGTACGGATAACCTAAGTTTGTTTACAAAGGATACACGTTGAGTCTCTGCCCCATATCTTGGATCAGATTCGCAGACTGTTGCCGGTACGAGAGCTCCCGATCTGGTTCTATTCCGCATCGGCGCGACGGCGTGTTTTCGAGCTGCTCCCGGGTAAAAAACCATTTCGACGAGGCTCCCCGGCACGCCGCCATTGCTCTACGTTCAGCTGGGCATCGAGAATGCGGACGTGACGTTGCGGCTGCACACGGAAGCACTTCTTCTTCGACGGTAAGACCGTTGTCGGGCGGGCGGACTGACAGTAGACGTAGAAGAAGGAACGGGCCCCGCTGGGAAAAGGCACCGTTTGCTTCGGTTTAATTAGGCTTTTACGTAATACCATTGAGATTTAGTTGAACTAGAGTAAATCACTTAATCAGCCCATAATCTATGTAAGTTTATTTGCCCTATGATAAGGAAAGGTATGTTATTTATTATACAAAAACCTAAAATAAAAAAATAAAATAAAAAAGTCACGATGTGAAGTAAAAAATCTTGTGAATCCAGTGTGCTACATTTATTTAATTACTGATTTATTTATTACAGAGAGGAAGAGGGTGGTCTTTGTGTTCTGTCTGTCATAGCAACACATAGACTAGAGGGTTTTCTTCTGTTTTTATGTAACAGCTGTTAAGCTTTTCAGGCTACTCATATTGTTCACGTTTCAGGCCCAAAAATTCCAGTGCATTTCCAGCAAGTAGTTTATCCTGCAAAACAAACAGTATATATTATTCATCTTAGCTTTTAAAATTTGACAGTTACAATACAGGATTCCTTCAAACCCAAGTGTTTGTCCTGACTTGCAACATGCAAAAAGATTTTAAACTGTCGTTAAAAATAATGTTAATATTTAAGTATTTATGTAGCTATTTACAAATATTAAGGCTTTTAAAGTAATAAGCTGCAAGTATGTAAGAGAGGCTCTCAAGTGATGCCATTGTATAACCAGTCAATCTACACCAGTATGACACTAATGTCTGATTGGTGTCAGTATAATTGAATGAGGTGGAAGGACAGAGAAAAATTTAATGCCTTTAACGTGTCATCAAATTCTTCCATGGACTCGATCAGCGTTCCAGGCTGCAGCTCACCCAGTGGGAATGGATAATCTGTTCCCAGCATCACTTTATCCTGACAGAGGAATACATGCATGCTTAGATTTATATGTGAAAGTATCTGGTCAAAGTCGTTAAACTGTGGAAAACTCCTCCATCTTTAAAAACATTGTGAACAACTGCTCACTTTTCCAACCACATCAATGAGCAGCTTCAGGGCAACAGGATCGTGAACCAGGGAGTCCGTGTAGAAAGAACCGAGGTATTTTCTTGGACTGATCTGATTGTCCACCGCACAGAGATCAGGGCGAACCCTGTGGCCGTGTTCAATTCTGCCAACGGTGAATGGAAAAGAGCCACCTGTAATTAGATAAGCAGTAAAAATAATCACGTGGCGTGTCAGAACCCAGTCTTCGAGGGCCTCAATCCAGCCGGATTTCTGTCCTCGTAAGCAGGCTTTCACCACGGCAAGTAGAAACCCAGGGGTAGTTGTCAGGAAGACCGGTTGGATTGCAGCCCCCGAGGCCTGGGTTTGGCATCACTCAGTAATTTATTTGTGTTGTTGTGACTTTAATGTGCTATAATTTAACCATATCAACAGTACCTCCATGTGCAAAGCAGACTTTTAGTTTGGGAAATTTCTCAAAAATACCCCCAAATATCATGGAGCAAATAGCCATGGTTGTCTCTGACGGCATGCCTGTGAGAGGGAATGCACAACAAAACTCACATCTTTACCTTTGGTCTCTAAAATGTACAATAAAATGCCACAACCTGCCACTATTTATACTATGACACTACTACTACTACTACTACTACTACTACTACTACTACTACTACTACTACTACTACTACTACTAATAATAATAATAATAATAATAATAATAATATAATCTCTTACAATAACTCTTCCATAATGACTGTCTTCTTTTGGCTTCAAAGAAATATCCAGTCAGTAGAAATCTTTGCAATTAAAAATAAAATTAATAAATGACTAAATATGGTCAGTAATAATTGTTTTGGCTATGCAATGTTTGTTGAGTTGTGTCATTGTGCTTTTAATTATGCACTAATATGTTTTTTTGTCATTGCTGTCTTGATTAATGTTAATAATGGTATGACCATAGTCCTTGAAGATTAGGTAAACTATCAAACCCTGAGATTACTATTGTATATGCACAAGTTAGTTCTTCCTCTAAGGAACATGTAGCCATGTTTGTACTGCCTTTAACAGGGCATCAACAAGCAAAATTAATCATTAATTTCAGGAACCAGGTGGTAAACACAGCTGGATTTATATTTATTGATTTACTATATACCCAAACCTATCCTGCGCCATCACTTCTTCCTCACCTACCAGCCAGGGCAGCCAATACTTAGCCATCCTCCCGTCTGTCTGCATGTCCCACGGGTGGACAAATAGGGAGCAGCCCAGCTCCTCTGCCGCCTGCATGGCAGACAGCAAAATCAGCATTTTTCCATAATCAAAACCTGACCTCTGTATGCAAAAGAATGTCACGTCCCGTGTGTGTAGCGTGATATCAGCAGCGTGTACTTTTGCTAGCAGCGTTATTGAAGTGAATGCAGCGATTCTCACAGCGTAAAAAGGATAGAGCTCAGGAGCGTTCAGGTCCCAGTTGTTGATATGTGAGCCAATTTGCACTCCAGGAAAATTCAGTTCTTTCACACAGCGTCTCATCTCCAGCACAGCCAGGTCAGGGGCTTGCATGGGGA
Organism: Arothron firmamentum; assembly: GCA_016586285.1. Classification (NCBI taxonomy): domain Eukaryota; kingdom Metazoa; phylum Chordata; class Actinopteri; order Tetraodontiformes; family Tetraodontidae; genus Arothron; species Arothron firmamentum. The sequence continues at coordinate 29,585 of BJFM01001976.1, read as the reverse complement.
GTGTACCCAGGCCCACAAACCTCTTAGGATGGCTCTGTACCGTCTGGGCCAGATTGTTATTCAAAATGGTGCAGAGATCCATCGTATCATAGGGCTTGGCCTTTAATCCAATGACAAAGATAGGTTAGTGTACCAAAAAAGTTCAAATGCAATTCATACACAGTCAACATTGCATCTCTGACAAGTTAAATAACTAAACTGATCTTATTACATATTATCTCTGTAGTTTTGTTTCATCCATCTTATTCTGTGTTGCTGTAAACCTACCCAATAACTGAACATTACAGGAACAGTTGAAAGGGCCTGAACTGTGACACCTAAACACAAACAGATGTTGTAGGAATCTGAAATATAAAACACCGTTGCTTTCTTTGTGGGTCTGTACCGTGTCGATCCATGTCCCTTAAGCGTGCATTTGCATCCCAGCAGTTTTCCTGAATGACTCTGAACAGCTTCCCATCCTTTAGCATTTGAGCTTCGCCCTGAAACAGTGAGTTTCACTTTACGTCCATTAATATAGTTATGAGTCATTTGCCACATTAAAATGACATTTTTTTATTGTGTAGTTTTGAGACTGCATTTCTAAAAAATAACCACCTGATGGCAGCAGAAAGCTGATTCACTTCTAAATGTAAACTCCAAATTTACCAAAAACAGAACTAAATCTTAGTAGATTCTAGAAAAGAGAAGGGAAAAGTCTAATAAGACAAAAGCAGACATTGGCTTGTCTTTGCTGAAGTTTTAACACGTCTTATATGTTTCTTTTGTGATTGGTTGTTTATATCCTCTAAAAGTCGACCTCTGCACATGTCAGCAGGTAATAGACAGGAAAGGAAAATGTCTTTACTCACGCTGCAGTGATGATGAAGCTGGACAAACCCATCATATCCGTATTTCTAAAGCAGAAAACACAGCAACACATAAAGACAAACTCATCTGGGGTACCTGGCCTGAATGCCACCTGAGCCTGATGACTCATTTGCATGCAGATAAGACTGCCAATGATCTACAGCGTACAGCCGTTCACGTCTCTGCGTTACAACAGATTTTCATACCGCTCTGTTCAACGTCTGCTTCAAAAAGTAAAAGTAGGCAGATAAGTTTAGAAGAACATTAAAAGCAAACTCTGCAGATGTGTGTGTGTGTGTGTGTGTGTGTGTGTGTGTGTGTGTGTGTGTGTGTGTGTGTGTGTGTGTGTGTGTGTGTG
>BJFM01001976.1:10969-27151 GCA_016586285.1 Arothron firmamentum | reverse complement strand
AGAGAGAGAGAGAGAGACAGAGAGAGAGACAGAGACAGAGACAGAGAGAGAGACACTTTGGAGAGGAGGAGGGAAGGAGGGACAAGAGGAGGGGGAAAACTTGCCGGTACCGCCTGAAAGAACAGATCTCGTTTATCGTTTATCGCACCGCCAGATCTGCTGTCAAATTCCGTGACATCACCCAATCTGACGGGGCAATAAAGGGAGGCCGTGAACTGCTGATCCAGCTGCAACACAAGGAGGTGGTTTGTTGCTGATGCTGCGATAAATCCGTTATCTTCTGTCTGGTCCATCCTCATTCTCTTCTCCTCTCTGCGCTCCGGTGGCTGGATGGCTGCTGCGCACCGCGAACCGGCGTGATTTCAGCCCTTTCCCCCACTCAACATTCCAGAATTTGAACTATACAAACCCAACTTTAACGAAAGAAAATGACAGATTTAGCTAACCAGGAGTCCTGCCCCGTCCCGGACCCGACAATTGTGGATCCCTGCCCGGTGCGGAACGGCCACGGCTTCACCAACAACCATCACCCGCAAGCCAAAAGCCCCGGCCAGCCCGAGGCGTTCACCACCGGCCAGGAGATGAGGATCACAGACAGCGTGGAGGGAGAAGGTAACTTTGACCTTTCAAAACTTATGGATCTGTGCATCTTTGTGCGTGCGTGCGTGCGTGCGTCCGCGTCGGGTATTTTTTTTATCCACTAGAAGTATTTATAGTCGCAGATGATGTGAATAATTTATCACAATACTACATCAGCTGGATTCAGACTGGAAAAAAAATTATCAACCAATTGAATAGTTTTCATTCATTGATTCATTCATTCAAAGAGGGGGTTCGATGAGTTCATGATGATCTGACACCCTCTGCAAAATGGTACATTTAATATTTCTCTCAGTATAAGGGATAAATTAGAGTGATAATGGTCGAGGTCCAGATTTGAAATCTGCATCTAGACCAGTTTCCAAATTTGAGGACTTTTCTTGAAGTTGTGTCTGCATGTCTGGGAGCCCACAAACAAATGTCAGTGGTCTTTTCTTCTTCACTTTTTTTTTTTTTTAATCAAAGGCATTATCCTTTAAATAGATTGACATCTTTTCAAAATGCTAGCGAACATTAAAAGCACATTCACTCCTTGACTGTTGATGTCTCTGGCTGATTAGAACATCACCATATAAAAAACCTATTCGACCTGAGAAGAGTGATGCGTCAGATTATGGCTTTAAATTTCCCTAATCCTTAATTCTACCCCCTGAGATTCTGCGTGATTTGGTGATTTTAGTGCCTTCAGAAGAGCTGATTCCAAATGGATTTGGTGTAAAACCTGTGATACACATATAAACATACAATAATAATAATAATAATAATTATAATAATAATAATAACCTAAATGGTCCAAAAGCATCTTTAAGAAAATAAAATGTTTTTGATCACAAATTTATTCCAATCAGTCCAGGAGGTGCTATTGCATTTACTGAAACCTGCCAGCAGAGGGTGGTATAAATGGTTTTGCCTTTATTTTGAGGACCTGACATATCTGCGTTTGTACTTATATATGTTTTTTCCCACTGTAGTCTCCACTTTGGGAGCACAAACCAAAGAGAGGCTGTTTTGTTTCATTGTTTTTGCTGCAAACCAGAACTTGAAGTGGAAAAGATGGCTGTGGAAATTCACTTGTTAAGGCAAACTGTGCTGCATTGATACCTGTCACATGCATGCCTAGCAGACCCTTCAGAGTTGATGCTGAAATAACAAGATTGTCTCTGTGTGTTTTATGTCATCCAATTCATCAGTTCACGTGCAGAAAATGTGAGGAAAAGCACATTTCTCCTTGAATAATAACAGGAACTGGTTCTATAAAGTACAACCTGTTTCTTAGCCCATACAAGTTTACATTTGATTTGCTTCCATATAATTCAGTGGATCTGGTTTCAGTATGTAATAATGGATAAAATTCTTAAATAAAGTCATTAAGTCGCTTAATGATGTTAATGAAATTGAAATTAGGCATTACAATTTTGGTTATTTTTGACTGACAGGAGATAAATGTAGAATCAGCGGGTTTGGATATTCTGACTTGTCAAATTAAAAACAAAAACAAACAAATGCTGCCACATCATTTGTCTCAAGAAGTCGCCTGTTGAAATTGTGTGACTATAGTGACTCTTCAGGCTTAATTATTCCATCTGACAGGGCACACCTATATTTTATAAGCATCTTTATCCCTTCCAACGCTGCTACTCTGGGGTATAAATTGTGTATTCCGCTGCATTTTGGCTCTCCTGTCCACTACAAGCAGCTCTAGAGGGGACGGGGTCACCAGACTGTCCACAGAGCTGAGGAAGGTGGTGCTCAACATGATCTGCATGATTTCATCACTTCACGTGGACTGTGGGTTCCTTCTCAAAAATAGGGAAGAGCGTCGGCTGTATGAAAAACAAATGGGGAAAAGCAACTTGATGGTCTCACAAATGACACGTAGTTTTATGAATGGACACGTTTTGAAGGGACCAAACACTTTCCCCTCTCCGTCCACCCAAGTGACTTTGCGTCCTTGTTCCTAAATGTACAGTATGTCAAGAATGCACCACAGAAAATCACCCCAGCCTTTAATAAATAAAACCTAATAAAACCTTATCTTAAAGTTTAAGATAAGGTTTTATTAGCATGTCCAGACTGATAATCAAGCGTGTGTTTCACAGCAGTGGGAAATGTCTCCGTTTGAGCTCTGATAGACACAATGTGCAGTGAATTTCCTCCACACGTGGACCACATTCGTGAGTATTTTCCTAAGTGCTGACATACCCTGAGGGGGAGTTTGATTAATTCATTAATGAAATAGTGCTACACATTAACATGGTGTGTAAGCAACACCACAAAAAAGGGATACTTTGCATTATGGGAAATAACTGAAAGCAGGGAGAGCATACCAATATCCTGATTTTGCTCAATACATTTGTAACATAAATAAAGCAAAAAGGCTATAATTCTCTAGCATTTATGTAGTTTCTTTAAGAATAGTTTTAGATAATTTAAGTTTTTTTCCCCCTATATCTCACAGTAATGTCCACATAACCAAACTTTTATGGCAAGTGCCCGTGTAAGCTGACATCCCATTAAAGGCTGGCTGGATGTGAAAGTTTAGGTTTGTCAAAACAGCCTGGACGTGCAGAGGCAGCCTCACGCTTCATGACAAAAGCAGCGCTTCAGGCAGCTCAGGAACTGGGTTGTCTTGTCTGTGACCTCAGGCAAAAATGCGTGACTGAGCAGCGAGGAAATGTATGTGGATTTTTAGTTTTAGTGAATATTCTGTCTTATCTTCTTCTCTTTTTAGTCAATGTGACTGTATCTCATCTCGTGAGGTTTCATAGGTTTTTTGCATTCATTATCATATCAGGGATTGTTTTTATTAAAGCTGCTCTAAGATACATTTCACTAGAATAAATAGTAATCTGTAGCTGCACATGCCTGAACTGTACACTGTCTCATTAGCTGGGATAAGAAACACCTTAAAAAAAAAAATAAAATAAAATAATTCCAGCTAAAATATTTCTGCCTTCTAGATCTCAGGTCAACAGTGTTTATATGGACTTTCAGAAGAATTTTCCCAATGTGAGACTGTGGTTGTGTTTTACTGCAGGTCTCCTGGAGAGCAGCATGCGCCTGAAGCCCCACGAGGCTCAGAGCTACAGGAAGAAGGCGCTCTGGGTCTCCTGGATCTCCATCGTCATCACTCTCATACTGGCGATAGCAGCTTTCGGTAAGCATTTCATCTTTCATCTGCATTTGACATAAACCCCGGTCACGTTGGGCTGCAGTTCATATGCTCTCGTTGTAGGACAGGGGTCTTTCTCAGTTCCCTGTTGAGTCACAGGAAATGATGAAATCTAAACGTCTGTTTTAGTCATGATCTGAGTTTCAAAAGCTCAGAGCTGATTTGCTTTGAACTTGGTGTAGACTTCCCAAAGGTCCCCATTGGAACTTTCTACATGCATTATTATCATCACATAAATGTATAAATGATGTTATAACAACAGGTCAAGAACATTTTACACAGTGTCCCAACTATCTCAGGATCAGATCATAAAATCTGCTTTTGTTCGGGGGAGCTCTGTTGTTTCGAATGGATTGCATATTCCCAGCATTTCTAAGCAAAATGTGACATTTGATAAACTTTTATGTTTAATGTGATTAATCATTTGAGCATCAGTCCTTAACTGCATCACATGCTGGATGATCGACCAGCAGCATAAAATGTCAAAGCTCCTTTGGTAAATAAAATAATATATCCAGATATATTTCCAAGTTAGAAGAGTTGACTCACCTACTGGGAGCCATTCATGTGGCATTCGAGGAGCAGATGGATGAAAAGAAATATGACTATAAAGAGCACGTGTGTTTTAGCTGCGGTGGCCTGCTGAAGGTCAGCTGCTCAGAAAAGCAAATGACTGAAGCACCGCAGTTGACTTTCAAAGGCTGTGAAATTGTGATATTCCAAGTGTTGTTTGTGCCGGCCTGCTTTAATGAATCTTTGAAGCCTGCACTAACCAAGTGTAACATTAGCATTAGTAACTCCAGATGGAGTTGGACGGATTGATCTATTTTTGGCGTGCATGAAAGTCATCTACGTGCTAAAATCAGGCATTAGTAGGAAAATTAATCATTCACTTCAATCACACAGACAGAAATATTCACACAGACATCATCAGTCAATCACTAAACACCTTGTGCACTGATGTCAGTGCCACTCTGGGCCAAATCCACGCTTCAGGTGTTTCTTATTACACTTTTGATACATTTCTTATTTTATTTAAATTACAATCCCAATTTGTCTTCTGGTTTTCTTAATAATCTCTAGGGCTGCATCAGCAAGCGTTTTGCTGTTTCATGATACAGAGGAAGTCTGCAACGTGGCACAATCTTGTGAGCGCAGTGTGGGGTGTTGCGTCGCATCAGCCTCTCATCACGTTGTCTCTCAGGACATCTGTCTGACCCTCTAATGTGCTGACTCATTCTTAAACATGTATTTAATGTGACAAATCAATCGCCTGATAGCCCACTGCATCTCATTATCGAGTTGCTTTTGGCTCATTTTCAGTGTGTATTTTTGGTTGTTCAGCCCGTCTCATCAACAACCTTCTCTGCAGCGACACTGTGATGCGGTTTACATTTAATCCTGAAGGATGAATAGCCTGCAGTTTGCGGAGGACAGCCTGATATAAAGTTATATTTCCCTGCTGTTCATGTGCAGAATAGGAAAACAAATCCCACACAATATTAACCAAAAAGATAGTTTTCCCTCTGGATCTCTGGGAAAATGATGAATGAGATATACAGAGAAATAGAAGATGGGCACATCCTAACGGGAAATAGGACGCACAGACAAAAACAGTTTTGGTCTGTTTGGTCTTGTCTTGGTTATTTTTTTAATGGAAAAAACAATCAGGAAAAATCATTTTTTTAATCTCTTAGCAAAAGTCAGACATTTTAGAGGGATTTTTCCTGACAGTTTCGATGGTAGTGGCTCTGGAATGCTTAGATAAATGGCTGCCCTGTGTTACCGCCCAGTCCTTCAGAAAAGGTTGTCTTTTGTGCTGTCGTCACCTGTGATAGCGGTACAGTTTCTCCAGGATCTACTGGGCTCTAGAGGCTAAAAGGGCAGGAGGTAGCACTTGAAGAGGCTACTGTTAAATGGAGCTACAGTACCATGTAGTAAAGCAATCTTGAGGGCATCACATTTCCTAGACATGTCAATCACAAAGCCACATGCTGATGTCACAGATCTATCCTGTGCCTCTCATTTTGATTATGTTTCATGTAGAAGCCATTTAAACAATCCACACAATTCCTATTTCTGTGCCCAGAGGACCACCTACCTCAAGCTAAATGCTTCCTCTGTCACCCTGTGGTGACAGAGGAAGTGACACGAAGTGGTCCGCACAGCTTTCTGTCCCTTATTTTCTCTCTTGCGTATTTGTCTCTGCAATAGAACTGTAATTACTGTGATTCAACCCTTAATAATAATAATCCATCACTTTACGGATCTGTGTGTGTAGCTCCAAGCGATAATAAATGTGCTCAGCATTCCTTTGTGCACCCAGGAAGTCACACACTTTTCTTCTTCACAGGGATGTGAGCGATAGTTTAATATTTTGTCATTCAAAAACAAATTATTTACTACTCTCTTCTTTGCTGGAGGACACAAACTCAGCAGCAAAAGCATTTTTTTTAATAAAGACTTATGACATATTCTGTTGGCATAACGACAGATGGAGAGGGTCGCCGTCGAGGTCAGGTCCCACTGGATCAAAACTGACAACTCTGACAGATAAACGTGTGGACATTTTGACAGAGGGATTGAATAGAATGTGTTTTTCTTGTGATTGAGCATCCAACAACTCACCAAGCTGCATTCATTACTGCAATAGTAAGAATAAAATTGAGTGACCACTGAGTGATAAGATTTAGTTTATTTTAGCATGGTGCACATAAAATTCCTTTATTAGGATTAAACTAACAACAACTAGCTTGCACATGTGCTCTTTTTTGATACTCTGCATTGGGGGAAAGACCAGTGATATGACAGAATATGATGATATGATTTCTATACTGTGTGAATGTGCTTTAACTTGAAGATGTTTTACCAGGTGGTGCCATTATGGTCAACAGTGATGCATTCACTGAACCTACTGCATTCACTATCTCATTTATTAGATATTGAGCATGCATAATTCAGATGTTTGCATCCAGGTGTGCCGGGTTATCTCTAGACCACTTGTTATATCTGCAGGTATTACAGAAACCCATTTCTTCCAATATCCACCTCTCCCTCTTTCTGCTTCCTCCCTCTCCTGCTTTAATTTTACCTCTCTGTTCTACCCCCTTTTGCTGCACCACAGGACTTCTTTCATTGGCCTCGCAGTCTTCCTTTTCTTCCTTTAACTCCCCCCACCTTTTGTACACAGTGGTGCCCACCTACTGTCTGCCTCTGGGTAGAAAACCCAATCATTTATTCATTTGTTTCTCCTTCCTCCCCTGTGCATTCTATTTATAATGGTAAATATCAAGTCGCCAGTGGGGAAGACGTACGGGTCTATATGGAGTCAGACTTACAAATCAAGGTGATTTACTTCTCATTGCTAGACTCACTTCATGTTCCTTTGGTATTTTTGCTATTATTTAATTTTATATTACTTAATTTTCCTAATTGTCTAATATTCACTGGCTTTCTGTATGTGGCTGTCCAGATGTGTAGTCTTTTGTTTGTGATTACCTGCAGATTTAACTCATCAGATGGGATTTAATCTCCCGGTCCAAATGCTCATTAATGTGCTTCTGCAGCAACCAGTAGCCTGTGGCAGGTCAGTTCATTTTCAAAAGGATTTTACACACATTTTTTGTTGTTATCTATGTCCAGGGAAAGGCTCCAACAGCATTTTCTTTGGAGGAATTTAGTCATGACTCTGGAAAAAAAAAATGACATTCAATATGAAATCTCCATAGAGAAATGGCCAGAGCCTGGAAGCGAACCATCTTAACATTAAAATCAACAATTTGGATAGGAATTTGCAAAAATGCTACTTGAAAAATTAAATAGATCTTAAAAATGAGATAATGACATAATAACTAACAACAACAACAACAAAAAAAAAACAACAAAAAAAAAACAAACAAGTCGGCAATATCCTTCCATACATTCCAGACAATTTATGGCTTTGTTCTCTGTAGACCTCTAGAAGAACCACTTTATTATCCTCATTTACTCATTTTAAAGTACACTTTATATGCCCACTGACACTCCTTAACTCATCCAGAGAACCAGCTTCCTAATAAGATTATTATTGTCAGGTGACCTAGGAATCCACACCAGAACCATTGCTTTCGAAGAATGCCCTCACATACCAAACGTGTTCCCAGTAAGTGCTCCCACCAGTTCAGACGGGTTGAGTTCTCGCTGCAGTTTCTTCGCATGAACAACAGACTGGAACCTGAAGCAGATCAGGGCTGCTGACTGCGTGGATCTCCAGTGTTTGACTGTCTCATTGTGTGCTGATGAGACTGCCTGTTAAATCGGATGATTTGACAGCATGTGCTAAGTCAGTATTGAGCATTTAGCAGTAATTACATAATAAACGGCCTCTGCTGTCTGTCCGGTTCTCTGACCCCAGCAGCACAGAGCAACAGTACAGTGTCTCACTGCTGAAAGATTGGGGACAAGGGCACCGTGACTTCTCAGAGATGGAGGGGGGGATTTGTATTGTTTGTGCTCTCTGTCTATTTCTCTCTCTCTCTCTCTCTCTCTCTCTCTCTCTCTCTCTCTCTCTCTCTCTCTCTCTCTCTCTCTCTCTGCCTGTATATTCGATGAACCTCTTCCTACGCCAGTTTTTCAGTTTTGACCTGTGTGTGACGTCTCTAATGTCGTATTCCAGCAGCTTGTATATAACCGTTGATGGTCGGGTTGAGTTTTGCATCAGTTCTGAGTCAGTTCTCACTACGTGGTTTTCTGCAGATGCAGCTCTCCATAGCGTAAACAGATCAGGTGTCATTCTCACCTTCAGAGCCCCCCCTGAGTGTGGCAGTTCTCTACATTTCACACCAGATGCTTTATCCTCCTCCCCTCCTCCTTCTCCTCATCATCAGCACTAAGAGAACAGACATACACACACATACTGTCCTGAGTCGATGATGCGATCTTCTTGAAGTGAGGCAGTTGGACTGAGTGCTCCTCTTGCAGAGTCTGCTCTCAGCTAAATTCTAATCAGTTGTGACTGAAGTGTGTGCTGGCCAACTGCCTTGGTGTGTGTGTGTGTGTGTGTGTGTGTGTGTGTGTGTGTGTGTGTGTGTGTGTGCATTCAACTGGGAGAATGAACAAGTTTTACACTCCCAGCACTCTTGTACATGACATCTTTGTGAGGCTGAGGAGAATGTCAGAGTTATAAATCACAGTCTCAGTTCCTCAAAGAGCTATTTCTCTTCCTGCCTGTTAGTCTCAGTCTTTAATTACTGTATCAACTCATGCTGTCTGTGCAGGTTCTCATTCATCCAGCTATCCAAACTTAGATCTCTGCGTGCAACCGGACCTTTTTCGGTTTCCTTAAGCTTTCTGGAGAGGAGGTGAAACATCTTCAAGGAGACCCAAACAAGTCCAGTTGCACACAGAGATCTAACTTTGGATAACCCATGCTGTGAAACTACTTTTAATTACCATTATTTAAAAAAAAAATCCTGAACATGCAGTCAGTGTAATGGTCCAGTTAGTTAATTATGTAAATGTGTATTGTTTTGGCTTCTTGATTCTTTTTATCTTGAAATCCAGATTTCAAGGTCAGCAGAAATAATGTGTTTCTGTCTCAGTGGTTCTACGGTTTAAGTCAACATGTTAGAAATTCCATGCAGTTTCTCTAAAAAGCTGCAACCTAATGAACCCAGCAGCCCTCACAGCTTTCAAGTCTGTGATGTTAATACAAACTCCAGCTTCCTACATTAGTCCAAAGACATGCATTTGGGGGTAGGTGAATTGGTTAATTCAGATTGTCCTTGGGTGTGAATCTGAGCTTGAATGGTTGTTTGTCTTTCTACCTTGGCCCTGTGATGAGCTGGTGCACGCCGCCTCTCGCCTGAAGGAAGGTGGGATGAGCTCCAGCTCCCCAAAGACTTAAGACTGAAAGCTTGCAGCTTGATGTGGGTAAATGGTTGCAAGTAGGAGTTTGTGCATGGTTACTCACGTGCACGCTTCACCTTGGTGTTGATGTATCAGGAAGCCTGAATAAGCATTTTTATCACTGTGTTTCTTTATCTTAGTATTTGCTTGGCTGTCAAACGCTCCCCATCTGCGGCCCACAATCACCAGACAGCCTCTCTGGGCAGCTTAGCACCATCTTTTATCAGTCAGCAGCACTTGACTATTTTTACTCTTCAAAGATGAGGTGGTGCAGTCTGAGTTCACTCCCCTGGCCTCTTTGCACTCATTTACCGCAAATGTAAATAAGCCAGCAATTAGGAAGTTAACATAGACAAATTCCATGGTTTCTATAGCTTTTCCTTCTCTCTGTGTAATGTGTGCTTGACAGAATTGGAATTGTTTTTAAATATGAGCGGCCGATCAATTAGCTGCTTTGCATCATCAGTGATGGCAGTGCTGAATTTAAGCTGAAATGAGATTTTTATTTAATGCTGTTTCTTATTTAATTTATAGTAGTATAATACAGAATTGAGGATCGCTCCTATAATTGGTGGAGAGAGCCAGGAGTATCGATCGTTTTTACCCTTATTCTTTATTACAGGGTAGCAACACTCCAATAATCCACCTCCTGTGCCATTCGCCAGCACCTTCCTGCATGCTGAATGCAAACTAATGGAACCATGCTCCTGCCCTCATTGTGTCAGCACGTGCATGCTGATCCTAGATAATTGTACTATTCTCTTTCCATTGAGCAGTGATCGGTGTATTCAAACATGTTCACTCTGATCAGGGATTTAATTCATCTTGGTCGCCAGGCACCGAGCAGTCAGATAGTTCCACTTGATGGTATGCTGATGCAGTACTTCCATTTCCAAGAGGCCCAGCATTTCTCACTCTGCAATATTTTTTTTCCTGGAAATAGATTCCACACATGAGAGCTGCTTCAGGAAAAAGGACTGAGAAAGCCACATTTCTCCCCTAATGCATGACACTAAGCCTTACATTGTTGTGCTTGTACATAGGAGAAGGGACAGAGGGACTGAAATCGATTAGAAAAGAAAAGGGAAAATTGGACAGGCTTAAAAAATATGGTATTTCCCATTATTTCTTCTCTCCATACATTTTTCAAAGCCAAATGTCTTTCTTCACACCTTCTGAGATTCAATGAAGTCAAAATAAGAAGACAAACAGTGAAAAATGGAAAGAGTGACAGCCAACAGAGACCAAAAAAAAAAGGATTAGCAAATTATGAGCAAGGTTAAGTAAAAAAGCAGGTAAAGAAGGCTTAGAGGAGGCCAGAGAGAGGGACCAGGTAAAGCAATACTTCATCATAATTATGTTTAATTATCAATCCTCACATTGATTGACCTCATCTTTAGCACTAGGTCCTTTAATTGTCATATTACGCTGTTTTTTGTGTGTGTCAATAAAGTAAGTAATCGTTGAAAATACTGCCAATATTTTGTCACTTCTCCCTTTCCTTCACTTATGAATGGTAGTATTCTCCTGTGAGATCTATGCACAGTCACCCGTTAATGCTAGACTGGTATGTAATCAAACAAACCCTCGTCTGTACCCACTCAGTCTGTCAGGCAGGCAGATTCAGCATGAATGGCAAATGCAATGAGATGATGGTATTCATTTTATACTGGAATTTTATAATGGTCATTCAGATTCAAAAGTGTCTGGCAACATGTATTTTAAAACCTCTTCAAAACATAAATATTGTAAGACATTTAACATTGTGTGCATTTATCTAAAGATGAGGAGCTGCTTCGTTATTCTCCTACAGCATCTTTCACGAAACCTTTTTTTTTTCATCACATGATCATTCTGATTTTAAGTTATATTCAGTGAAAAGTCTCGAGACTCAGTTATCAAAGGCCGATTCCGTGAAGAAATAATTCATTTCGTGCTTATCAGATGAAACAGTCTTTTCTTATAGGCACCAACAGTCACATGCCTTGTGTGGGCATCCTCATTGGAGCAGCCTAGAACAGTTAGAACAAGCCAGACTTTTCTTAGTGTGGACGTCAGTGTGTTGGCCTGTCATGGTGGTAAAGGTTGCCCGTTGCTCTGGGGAAGCAAACAAATGAAGACAACCAATAAAAAATCTCCCTTCACATTAGAACTACGAATCTGACCTCAACTGCATTTCTGACCAATTAGCAATGACCGATAAGTGTGAATTCTTAAAAGAATCCAGTGACTTGCTGGCTTTTTAGTGGTAAGAAAGAAAAATTTGCCAAATATTGATTAGAAATTAATTAAAAATAAACTACTGAAGCATAGCCAAGTGCATGAATTACAAACTGAAACAGTGGGCAAATAAGAAACGACTGACACCAGTGATGTGATGGCCAACAAATCCAGTCTTTTACCATCTACACTTTGAGTCATTTTCATGACAATAGTCTATGATATTTTGCTCAGTCAAAAGCTTGGACAGGGAGTGGATCATGTGCTTCAGATGTGTAGAAAATCACTGACTTGTTTGTTCAACAGACGCTGCAGGAGAAAAAAACCCTCTGCTCTCTTCAGAGAGCTTTGGGGGGAATCCAGGCTAGGGCAGGGCATGGTTCACCAATGTGAGTGTTTCTCACTTAGCTCAAACTCACCCCAAATGACACCGAATGAGACAAAGAGACAATTTTCCAAGATTGGCCAAGATTTGTGAGGAAAGGGGTCCCTGCACGTCAGGTTTTCTGGCAAGTATTTTTTATTCTCTTTTTCTTGGTTTTCTCCCTATGTATTTTTTTATGTTTTCATTATCAATCTTCCTAAGTGTATAAATTGTAGGTTATAATGTATGAGTTACAGTGCCAGAGTTTACTACATTACAACCATTTATCACACATTTTCAGATTATCAAAGTACTCAGAATTACTGGAAAAAAAATTCGCATGTGAACACTCTGGTCTCAAAATTCAGTCCCACCAGCCCTCAATTTGTAGATTTTGTGCTGATTCTGTGTCTTCTGTCTAGCTGATACCATCACTCTTGAGTGAGATTACTGATTATATTTGTCTGCTACAAAAAACTGAAAATGTGAGGACAGATGAAATGTGAAAATACTCACCATGGACAGATGATTTGTAGTATAAGACAGAAATACAATAACTGATCCAGAAATCACTTCTTGTTCAGCTTGTGATGAGGTAGAGTTCAAACAATAAAATGACAGCTGGGAATCAAAATAAATGGAATGACTCAGTCGTGATGACTAAAGCCTCATTCATTTTTAAGCAACGGCGATTTGGGTAGTTTGAGTGCTGCTCAGCGTGGATGTGTGTTAGCTCTAAACTGCACCAGGAAATAAAACACAGTCGGATCCATTTCCCAAAATGTTTAGACCTGATGTAAAACAATCATCGTTCCACAGTCTCATGACAGGAATAAATGTAAACTACCTCTCCAAACACCATTGAGTCTAATATATAACACAGCGTAGAGCTGATTAGTAGATTCTGGACTCCTGTTGGTAAAAAGGATGATGCAACAGCAGGCATTTACATTGTCCTGCACAGTCTGAAGACTGTGACATAACATCGTCTTTCAATCATTTACAAAACATTGAAGAAGGAGTGTAGAAGTCTTTAATTAAACCCTCTGACCAATGGAAAAACATTGCTCTAGTTAAAACAAAGTGAGCTCTTGTTCAAACAAAAAGATTGGATTTAGTGGCAGAAACAGCAAAAATGATGTGACGTGGGAGTCACTGGGAGGTCAGTGTTCCCAATTTACAGTAGTTATGTGTGACTTTCACATTTAATCATGCTGCATGTCATGACAACTAGACAACTGCAAGAGACACAGAGGTGGCAAAATTATTTTTAGACTTTCACAAAAACAATAAAGACAATACTCTGCCTCTAATCCAGCAGAATTTACATTTTAAAATGAATCTTGTATCCAGATGTGCAGTTTTGTTGCACTTCCCCCCAGTTATATATTCATTACAACTTTTCACAAAACCATCAAGAATATCAAATCATTTTGTCAACTACATGTGTTAATCTGAAAATAAGTAATTTAAAGACTTAAAAAGTAGAAAAGTGTTACCAATGTGTGGAATGGTTAAAAACACATTTTTGCATTGGGATGCAAGCAGTAAGTGTCTATAATGTATCTGATTTAAAAAAAAAAAGAAAAGGAAAAAAAAAAACACACCCAGGCACGCTTTTGCTGCACCATTAAACAATGGCAAATGTTTGTCACATTGTATGTATGCAAGATCACACTCACACCACTTTTCCCACATTAGTATTTTTTATTTCTTTATGTGCTGATGATGAAGGTTGTTTCAGATAACAATTTACTCTCTGCACTCAGAGATGTGCACTGAATGTTTTGGGCCTTTGAATTATTTAAAGTTTTGGAGAAGTGTTTTCTGAATCACTGAATTGTCACTCTGCATAAATTAAAAGTAGGGAGGACACTGGCTGCTTACAGACTGATGATTAAAAAAAAAAAAAGCTGTTTCTTAAACGATTAATGAATCCCCGATATGCATTATCATGTTTCTTCTGAGCAGCTTTTGCTTTTTCATTCCGAGAATGAAACCTTCACGCTGGGCCTGCAGCATATACTGCACTGTAGGGAAAATGCTCAGAGATATGACAGGAAAGTGGCAGATAGCGATCCGCAGAAGCGGCTCGACCGCTGCAGAGATTTGAATGTGCAGTGAGTGAGGCAGCAGAGTGACCCAGGTGTACCTGAATCAGTTTCCACTCAGACAGCAGAAAATGCTGACACCCTCAGTCCTGGTTACACACAGCAGCTGTTCCGCTAATTATTGCTCCCTGCAACCTTCTAAGAACCATATACAGCTCTTGGGGAAGTTATATTATGTTATTGCCAGCTGATAGACACAGGAAGCTACTGCATATGCAAGCGTGTCTGTTTGTTGAACAGTAAAGTCCAAATATAGGGACAGCAGAGCCATTACCCACAGCCATGATGCAGGTTTTACACTCCCTGCTCATCCCTCAGTGCATTGTGTACTATGTTGACACTATCAGAGCACTAGTGCTGATGCCGGTGTGCTGCAGAAACACAGCTCCTGCATTATGGACATAACCCAGCAAACATCAGGTTTGAGATGGTTTGTTTACGTCCTAGATTGTGTTTAGGTAGAAATCGATACCGTCATCATCGTTGCCTCTGCAGCTGCAGTGAGGTCTTTTAAGCAGGGTGGTTTTGTCCTCTGATAATGAATTCTCTCATAATGCACAATCTAATGTTCTTGTGCTAATTCTGTTACAGTAATTGTCCTGTGTTGGGATACAGTCCAAAAATGAAGAGTCAGTGGAAAAAATCTGTGAGCCATTTACAGCTCTCCTGTGGTTTCAGTGCAGAGTTTCGAAGCATCAAGCTGATAGCTGAGAAACACCTCTGACCCTTAAGATGCTGAAAGAGTTCCAGAATACGACCCTTTTTGCCACGCAGGTGTTGCGGAAGCATTATCTGGTGTTTGTCCCGGCTTAATCTCAGCATCCGCTAAACCCTGAGTGCCAGGCTGCTCACAGATGAGCAGCCTGGCACTCCCCTGTGTCCCCCTGTGTCCTTCAACAGAAGCCTCCCTGGAAATCAATACTTCTGGGATCAAGGGAGGAAGCTCCCCCACAATGAAATCTGCCGAGTGATAACTGCAAAATAAACCTGTTTACAGTGAGCTTTATATTTGCTTTCAAGCCTGCTGGACAACCGACCTTGACATGGCAGGAGAGGCTCAGACTAACAGGCCACCTGACATGGTTAAATGTCCTTTTCTGTTATTGAAACCGCGGTTAAAAAAAATAAATAAATAAATAAATTGCAAACTGAGGTCTCCAAGCTCCAGCACCCTCTCCCCATGACCCCGCAAGGGAAAAAGCAGTCAAGAAAAAAAAGAAGAAGAAAATAAAATGAAATTATAAAGAACACCAGCGGCTCCAGTGGGAGAATGAAATAAAATAAAATTTTACTGCTGTTCAACTATCCATTAGCCAAGAGTAAGACTGTTGTATTCAGCGAAAATCGGTTTAATTTATTAGAAGAACATTTAACTCCTTTTCTGGGTTCAGGTTTTTGCTTATATTATTGAGCTAAGTTCCACACAGCTGTATAAAAGCTGACAAGGTTTTAAGGTTAGAAATGAGTGGGGGAATCTGAAAAAATAGAAAGGAAGTGGCCCAAAAGAGGAGGATTAAGTAGAGAGGGGAGATGGAAGGAAGCTGCAGCAAAGTGGGCTGAACACAAAGGACACGTGGGGGGGGGAGTGGAAGATTTTGAACAGAAAAGGGGAGACACCCATGAGGGGGAGGAGTGAAAGAGGGACAAAATAGATTGAAGGAAAGGAAAGATCCCGGCAGGGTTTCTGTCGGGTGAACTATACAGCAGAGCGAGAGGTGTGACGCAGAGCCGAGCTGTTGCTCCTGAATTATTAAACACGGTATTTTGCAGCAAAGCGAGGTCTGCAGCCATGTTGGACGTCTGCTGGGGGGGGGGGGGGGGGGGGGGGG